>BRDA01041147.1:1876-14528 GCA_036984385.1 Crenuchus spilurus
ATATATATATATATATATATATATATATATATATATATATATATATATATATATATATATATATATATATATAGATATAGATATATATATATATATATAGATATAGATAGATATATATAGATATAGATAGATATATATATAGATATAGATAGATAGATAGATAGATAGATAGATAGATAGAATTAACGGTACCCTTTGTGTTTAATAGTTTTTATAGCTATTTATAGCTGTAAATAGCTATTTGAATAGCTGTACACTCTGTGGTGTATAGTCTGACTGACAATAAAGTTCACTTTGACTTTGATTTAAACTTTGAAAATTGTCTGCCAGTAAAGTCAAAACATTTTATGTAATAAGTTTCTTAAAACCAGTGTCTCAAAAATATTTATTTGTAGTCTTATATTAAGCTTACAACATTGTAAAAATGAGAAATATTACATATTTACAATATAAGAAAGATATTAACCCTTGAAGTCTTAGCAGGTGAATTCATATGAAGAGAAAAATAATTTTATTTCCATATTATTGTATTATACATGCATTGTGAGAGTAAATGTATTGTGAATTGATTTCTTTTATCAGTTTCACTTAGAAGCTTTATGTTGCTTTAAATAATTTATGACATCCTATAAAGCCAAAGCATTTTTATCAGTCTTGTGCCAATTTTTATGATATATATTTTTTCTTGTTTAAAGACGTAGCCTTTATATGGTATTTATGAGGATTTGAAACCATATGAAGTCCAGAATCTGTTTTATTATTTTAAGCCATTATTTTATTAATTATTTTAGCAAATAATCTGTTCACAAAAACTAGAAAATAAATACTGAAAATTAGTGAAATGATTTTTAAATAAGCTGCCACTATATTAAACAAAATGTGCTTAGTAAAATTTCTTGAAATAAGCAATTATACTTGTTATTCACACCACTGTAAATATGTTTTAAAATCTGTTTTTTAATATAAGCATCGCATTACCTCCCATTTTCACTTTTATTTCTAAAGGTTACTTGCAGTGCTGTCTAAGGCACTACCATGTCATTTATTTTTGATGGGCTGGTTCATATTACTGCAAAAGAAATTCATTGTGGCAAATGAAAACATTCATGTAGGCAGTATTTCTCATAATATATGTAGGAATACTAAGAATATTCTAAAATGATCAGACCATGTTGCTTCTTTTAGGAAATAATGCTTAAAGCAAATAACATTCTTACAACAATCTCATAATGAGAAATATTATATATATATTGGCTACACTTCAATATATTCATTTGCCAAGATGCTATTTTTACCATGAAGTATGTGTGTAATTCCCAAAATGATTTAAAAGGCCATAACCTGGGTGGCCATGTCAGCGTGACATGTCAGGCACCGCACTCAGGAAAATAACAGCATGCCACACAGCCGGGTCTATTAGCAGGTCTTGTTATTACATTAGTGAGAGGTGGATTGAAACAGGATTACTATTAGAGAATAAATCCCAGGTTTAAACCCTACTCTACTACTATTACTGATTGCATTACATTTTGCTATTGTATTCAAATAATCAACATAATCAGTTTAATTATAGTACCAGCCTTGGTAAAACTAATACAACTTCAACTGGGTTTTGTGAGCGGTCCTGTGGTGATGCATAGTGTGCTGACTTTTCCCAGTTTGTGACTGTATTTGGACAATCCAACACAGTCAAGATAGTTCAGCTCACACTGGATAACATCTGCAGTCTTTGATGGAAGCGTTCATTGCTGCCTTTGCTTCTAGCCACAGATAAAATGATGAAAAAATAGAGTTTGGCCTTCAGGCCTGAAGGTGGCCAGTGTTCTGATGTAGAGTTAGGAGCAATACATGAGCAAAATAGTGAAGACCAGATGTGTTTAATATGTCTTTTTCTAGGCTTAAATGATATTCAACATCAGTTTCTCTCTGTATATAAATAGAATATAAACTTTCAAAAGTCATTTATTGAAAACACCTACCTTGTTTTTCCACCATGCTTGTGTATACTTGTTCTTAATATTATCAAAGGGATAGTACATAATCTCTGACCAGTGTGCTTGAACACATAGGAATTTGACCTCTGCTATTTAACCCATTCATACAATGAAGCTCATACATACACATTAGTGAACACATTAAGTGACAGTGAGTACATGTGCCTGAAGCAGTGTGCAGTCCTATTCATGGCACCCAAGGAGCATTTGGGGGTTATGTGCTTTGGTCAGGGACATTTCAGTCATGTTTTGCTAGTGGAACAAACTTTTGATGTTTCCCTCCCTGACCACCAGGGCAGGGCTCTCAACCTAGAAGTGTCATTAAGGCAGCCTTGGGAACGAAAGGTTGCCGGTTTGATTCCCTGAAATGGCACAACGCAACTGAAGTACCCTTAAGCAAAGCACTTAACCCCCAACTGCTCCCCAGGTACCATGACTGATGGAGCTGCCCAGTGGCCCTTTATTTTGTGTGCATGTGTGTGCTCAGTGCCACCTATTGTGTGCATTTGCGGCATCAAAGCTACGATAACAGACAATATAAAGGCAGAGGTCAAATGAATATGAGCATAATATAGAAATAAACGAGTTGTTTCTTCTTTTTTGAGATTAAAAATAAATTGGGGGGCAGCCATGGCCTAGTGGTAAGGATCTGGTCTTGTGACCAGAAGGTCGTTGGTTTGATCCACAGATAGGACATGACTGAAGTGCCCTTGAGCAAGACACCTAACCCCCTAACTGCTCCCCGGGCGCCGGTGGATAAGGGCTGCCCACCGCTTCGGGCACAAATTCTCACAGCCTAGTGTGTTCACTAGTGTGTGTGTGTGTGTTTCACTGCATGAATGGGTTAAATGCGGAGGTCAAATTCCATTGTGTGAAAAATCACATTGGCTAAATTGGTTGATCCTAATCTTAATAAAGAGAAAAGCATTTTCCCTACAATAGTGTAAAAAATAAGACCATTACTAATTAAAAAAAAGGAAATCTAACTTGAAAATATTCAGCAAATATGTTTGCTGTCAGTATTGGTCAATATTAAGAGAACTGAAAAAGTATCCACTTGGAATACGATGCCAATTGTAGGATCAATAAAGCTGGACTTGAGTTTTGGGCCAATGCCACTTTGGGGGGTAGATGCAGAACCATAGATTTAATAGGCATTCACATGATGTGTGTGTGTATGTGTGTGTGTGTGTGTGTGTGTGTGTGTGTTTGCATGAGTGGTGATTGTCCACCTATAACCCTACAGCTTCCTGATAACAGAGCATTTTGTATTCATTTAATGCAGCAATGGGATCATTACCTCATAATCTGAGGCTAATTATAGCAGAAAAGTCCAAGAAAAAATTAATTAAGAGAAATCAAAGATACTTCCTCTTTGTAGTGTGAGACTAAACAACACATCTGATTAATAAATGCTGGGAGGCATTTCCATGCGTATTAGATCATTCTTAAAATCTCAGCCCTCTCATGTGGACGGCCGGTTTTAAAAATATGAACACAAACAATGTAGTGAATCCCAGCTGACCACAGTGTCTGTTATGGTTCAAAGCAGAAATTCAGCACAGCAATTCCCTCCAATCTCATACAATTATGCTGTGCATATGGGACAGTCACAAAAAGCACACTAGACACAAGACCAGACTGTCTGAAACTTTGCAGGCCATCATTTAAAAAAACCTGATGAATAAACAGAATCAAAGCTTTGAGTTTCTCTCATAAAGGCTTGGGGAGGAACACCAGAGGGAGCATTTTTTACATTTGCACAACCTACATTTCATATTCAGAAACGTCTTCTGATTTGTCTACACATATTTATTTGTAGTAATTACAGTCCTGAGTGGATTTCTTTGTGTAATATCTTGCCTGGTGTCAGGAAGAGGAGAAAAAGAGAGTCATAAGATAAATAACAGAATTCTATGCCAATAAAGAAGACATGTGATTGATTTTACAGTGTCAAATTTTGCTCTGTGAATCGGGTAGATGTGTGTGTCGTTGTATAAAATCCCCTCACACTGCTGTCTACTTCGCTCTGCTGAACTTTGATCATGACTGGATGACCACAGCTTTGTGTCAACATGTGTCACTCTGTAAGAAGCAGATGTGCCACGCATGTCTAGTCTAAGAAGAACAGGGCTCGGGGGAAACTACATTATTACCTGCTCATGTGGAAGACACGTATATACATAATGTACATGTTTTTCCCTCTTAGTCCTTGAGAGGCTGATGAATACATGTCAACAATAAAAAGAGACTGAGATGTTTTGCTGGAAATGGTTCAAGATGCAGAGAAGGTTGTTTGTTATAGATAACGATGGATAAAGGAGTCAGAAACTGAAGCAGATGCTTTGTGACATGAATAGAAGTGAAGAAGACTTGAAAAATTAAGTAGTAAAATTATTAAGTACGCGGTCTATAGAATTGCAGTGGAATTTCTCTTCTTATTTGTGTTCTTTTGGTCTAAAACAAAACGGTAAACTCTGAAATGAGAAGTGCAGCATCAGTAAAGTAGAACAGCTTCTGATCCAGTAGTACAGAATTAAATTAAATACAAATTTGAATCAGTCACTAATGTTTATCAATACATAAAATAAAACAGATCATAAAACTTAGACTACAGTCCTTAAAATTCACAAGAAAAAAAAATATTGTTTTCAAATTCATTTATTAAGCAGTACTATCTCAAAAATGCTAACTGCAAGAAAAGGAAAACACATTCATAACTTTTAATGTAAATTAATTTAATAATATGTTATTCCAATTTCAAGAGCATTGAAAATAAAAAGGTTCATATGACAGCACTGATATACAGTTCTTGTGGAAAACCTCAGCCAATGATTACTTTCTCTGTTTTGACTACAATATTTATAGATATGTGTTTGAGTAAAATAAACATTTATATTTTATTCTATAAACTCCTGAGACCATTTTCCAAATAAAAAAAAATAAAAATAAAAAACGGTTATTTTGATTTTTTCACTGCAGAAATGACAACTGATCAAAATAACAAAAAAGTTGCAGTGTTTTCATACATCAAATAATGCAAAGAAAACAAAATCCTATTCATTTTAAGGTGTAATTTGAGAAAAGCCTGATTGTTTATGATCTTCACCAGTCTTTCACTGAAGCAAACATTCAAACAGTTTGGCTTTAGTGATGGTTCTTTAGTTAGGCACCATTCCAGAGGTCTACAATAATGCTCATGGCTGCAGAATGAGCTGGACATTCGGAGTGACTTCTTATTTTTTGTATATAAATGATTTGATTGACTACACTGTGTCTGTTTAACCACCAATGATGACTAAAACACTCCTTATAACTTCAGTGTGAATGGATGGAGCTAAACTATAATTAAATAGAGATATATAAGTAAATGTATTTATTTTGGTGACATCACAAAAACAGTGAAAAACAGTCTGTTTTTTGCATATGTGGTTAACGTAGATTGTGGGTGGTGAATTGAACATTGTGAGTGTTTACATTCTTCACTAAACTTTGGCTTTCTATGATATGAACTGTTTAGGTATAAACTGAGTAAATTCATTTGGTTTCCCATTTGGTCATGGATTTAAGCTGAGATAAACAAGTGTCTGCTTAAAGTCTCACTGCTGTGGAACTTTTTCATGAAATACAAAAATGTAAGTGCTCTTTTCTAGAGGACCAATTGCACTGATGAAAGCAAGATGTGCTGAGAGAGAAATCAATGAACAAGCCACTCAGAGTGGCGTCCATTCAGCAGATGAAGGGTGTTTGATTTGTTTAGTCCTAGACTGACTACTTCCAGTGATGGCAAGCACACTTAGAGCACACTGTGTGGGGCATACAGTCCTAATTAAGAGAAACAGTGGCATATATGATGGGTTCTTGTGAGATTTCCTGCAGAATTTGCTGTATTTACAGAAAACATTTGGCCTGCATCTTGAACCACCCATATGCCGGCCTTATAGAAAAAAAATTTAATTGCCATACTGCTTCATATCAAAAGGATCCTCTATAAACGGTTACAAAATTAAGCATCTGTTCATTGCCAGATAAACAGTCATCAGATGGAGATCTGAGTCAGGACACTGTTGTGTAAAATGGTCGATAAAAAAGAAGTGATTACTGCCTGTTAAGTGCTTTCAGATCCTTTTTCTGCCTACAGAACAATATTCCACAGCATCCAAAAGCCGTTTTCTTAGCCATAATAACTGTGTCTTGATAAACTATCATTACAGCAATATATATTCGCCTTTTATTCAAACTCTGAATTTGGACAGCAACCTGAATTTCTTCTAGAAGCCTCAGAAATATGTTAATTAAATTTGAAAGGCATTGCAAGATGTTCATAAAGACACATATGACACATAACTGCTGTGAAGTTTTAACTCTTGCGTAGTCTTGGAGGACTCTTACTGCTAGGTTTTCTACTTGTCTGTGAATTAAAATGCACTTTCCTTTACAAATCACACTAGTTAGTCTTTTTGAGTTCACTCTAATTATCCAAAGATTCGGTTGAAATACAGAGAAGAAATTTGTCCATTATTATCTGTTTGAAATTGCATTTTAAATTTTAATTATAAGCTTGCTTAGATTAGAATAATGGCTTTGCACTGCTGAAGATTTTTCACTCTAATGAGAAAAACAGAAGAAGAATTGCAGTGTTCATCTCAGTACCTCATAAATTCCTAATTCCTCAAACACATGCTACACTTTCATCAAATCTATTGGCAGTTTCTGTATATAAATTACTCTGTGGGTGATCAAGCTTCCAGTGTACTGAGTCTAAGATTATGAAATGAGTTCCTTCAGTCATTAAGATATTCTGAATCTTTAGGGGGCGTCTTTTTAAACTCTCTCAGATGTGATACTTGGCTTTGTTGTCTATGCAGCAACATGAACAGCACTTCTCTAGTCTGCACAACATAGTACACTGAAAAATCCATTTTACACAATGCATTACTTCAAATGTAATCAGTCAGCCAAGACATGTTTGTTGTGTAGTTTGCTACTTTAGTTTTTGAACTTTGATGCTAATACAAAATATGAATCTATGCCACCCAAAAATGATTTGCTAGCTGCAGTACCAAGCTACAAATGTGGACACCAAGCAGGCATTAAGTATCAATGTTTACCTGTAACTTTTGCTGGAGAAAATTGCCATAACAGTGGTATAGAAGTAACTGTTATCATTGTTAATGGTCAGGGCATGAATTGAGAATGGATGTTGAGGAGATGTTATCCGCCCAGTTAAAAAAAGTGACACAAATTCCTCTTGAAAAAATTGTGCATCCCCCCTTCCAATACATCATTTGATATCTATAAATTGGTTCTTCAAATTAAATCACAATCAGGGCAAACTGTTAACCTCTGTTTTTATATCAATATTAGGAAGCGATCTGAGCATTTTTCTGCCCAGTGGAGTATATGACTCAGCATGTGTAGCCACTGTAGTTCAGATTCAGACATGGTGAAAAGAACTGAGAGTGTGATGTTAGGGTTAGGGTTAAAAACTATGCTGTAATTTATAATCTCTAAAAGCCCCAATAAGCCTTTAGCAGCCTGCCTAAAAAGCTTGCTATGGTTGATAGCTGCTGTTTTTTGGAAACAAAGGAAATGTGACTTACAAATAAGACTACAGTGGTAACCCTACTTACGAGCATCCCTACTAATGAGTATTCCAGGTAACGAGTCGAGATCTCTGAATATTTTTGTTCCAGGTAACGACTAAAATTCCAGCTAACGAGTAGTGTACATTTCTTAAAGTATGCCAAACCACTAGGGGTGCTGCGGTCATAGCATCTCCTAGATGCTACCGTAGAAGAAGAGGTCAGTCAATACTTTTGACCGCTCTTCAGTAAAAGTGAAAGTGCTAGTGAAAGTGACGCTAAGGTAGCAAAAGGTAGTGAACAAGAAAATTAGATACATTTTACTTTTACTTTTCATATGATAAGTGTAACCATGCAGCCGCCAGCCTACACGAGCACCGTCGGTCTGCCTCTCCTTAGCCCCCAGCCTACAGGAGTGTCGTCGTCGTCTCGTTTATGTTTTAAAAAACCCATATAAACACATTATTTAGCATATTAAAGTATACTGTATATTGGCCGGCTGACACGGATTAATCAGTTTTACATGTATTCTTATGGGGAAAATGCATCCAGCTAACGAGCTCGGCTCCTGCACAGATTAAACTCGTAAGTATGGTTACCACTGTATTGAAATAAAATGAATTATTGTGAAGGCACAATATTATTTAACCACATCCACCCACCACCCACTCTACTACAAACCCTCAGGTGAAACTGACCATCTTTTACAATTTGACCACTGTTTATAATAGCAGAAGTATGCAGTTCATGATAAACTGTTGTGAGGACATGTAATATGTCCAGGTCAGTTGCGTATTATTGTCTTGGTCTGCAGTGGTCAGTGCTCATAATATGAAGGAGAAATCCGAGCTGACCTGCAGCTCTGCTGCTAATCAAAGCAGCCCTCTAAGGCAAGTGATCGCAGGCCGGGGAAGAGCAAGCAAGTGCTGCCCGTCAGCAATTTCAGCCAAACATAGCTATCCCGTGTGCTCATCATGAGTTTTGGATTGTCTATTTTTACCAACACATCTCCTGTGTGCTGCTGTCTGCGCTGCTTGTCACCAACTATGTCCTATCTCAGGCTCCAATTTCCAATTATCAATGTTAAATTGACTCCTGCCGTGTAGGGCCTCTGGGACATTTCGTGGCACAAGTGTCAAGCTCGTGGGACATGACCTCAGTGTATGTCACACATTTAGTGCATGTCACACTCTTAGTGTAAGACAGTATGTAATTACCCGAAGAAACATCAGCTGCAGATTTAGAGCTGAATAGCTGGTTCTGAGTGCCACATTTAAAATAGGCTATGAAAGCTGTTAAAAATGACAGAGATTTTTTCAATATTTGCAAAAATAAAATCTTAACAAAAGAACAGTTGTAACTATAAAACCCCTGGCAAAAATTAATTAATAGATACAGATAATACTATTGGGAAAAAACAACACAACAATATCCTTGTGGATAACACCTTTAATGACTAAAGTAAACTTTTTAAAAATCTTGGTTTTTTTCACAACCTCACACACAACAAAACATTGTGCTGGGTTGCTTGGCAGTCTTTACCCAGCCTTATGGTCAATAAATGTTAATCTGTTCATCTCACCACTGAATTTGAGTCTGCAGCTGTTTCTCTTCTCAGCTGCTGAATCCACATCTTTGTGTTGCTTTACTTTTTATGACAGGAAATAAAAAAACAAAGTGTCACCAAGTTTACCTGTGGTACTACAGCCCCACACTGAGCTGTTTTTTTTTTTGTTTTGTTTTGTTTTTTGGGAGGTGGTGGTGTTTATTTGTACTAAAAGCACATTTTGTAAGTGAATTCCAAGTGTCACCAGCTCCACACCATCCTGATCTGTTAACCATTATGGAAGTGACTTGAAACCTTTGTCTACAAACATGGGAATTCATTCTAGAGCAGGGGCAGTTTCTGATAAGGGCAATATGGGCAGCTAACCAGGGCGCCACAACGTCAGGGGCGCCAGAGGGTTTGTTCTCCCGGGGCACCAAACAGACTAGGACCGCAACTATTCTATAGTGCACTGCCATCAGTTTATTGATTATGTTTAGTAACGTGTGATTGCTTTATGTAGTTCATATTTGCTGATTTGTTTTTCATGTTTGAATTGATGAAAAATATTGATTTTGTTCGTCTAAACAAAAATTTAGCTAAACTTCACAACCAGCTGTTACTAGTCTTCATCTACTACTGCATTTCAAAAAAATAAAATTGTGAAAAAGTTCATTTCTGTTCATAATTAAATTTTTAAAAATCATATTTTATATTCATTACATATTTTACTGTTGATTAGTATAAAACACAGAATCTCAAATTACTAATTTTTGAGTAAATTACCATTCAAACGGTATCAACATTAAAACAAACAATATATAAAAAATGTCACTTCTCATGTAATGTAAGGTTACCTATATATATGACAGTTTAGTATAATGAATTAAATTATGAACACAACCTTTTTCAAAATATTTGTGCTTGGAGATGCACTAGTATACTTGTTTTAAGATAACTTGTTGTCATATTGTCCACTCCTGGGCTCAGTGTACTCACCAGAGGACAGAACATAATCGGAAGCACTGGTGTTAATCATGCACATATTCACAAGAGCTTTGGTTGTTTTCAAGAACAATACAGACCATCTATTAAGGCACCATTTGGGATTTAAACACACCTCCTTGAAGAACTTGGTCAACTTCAGCACACCCAAATGTCTAAGAATAGCTCCAATCACAGGGAGGGTCATGCTTTCAAATGCACATTAATAAATCATAATTACAGTGCACAACTCAATGGGGGCACTAACCTTGATTAGGCTACTTTTTCTCATTACAATAAGACAGAGGACGCTTCATTTAGGACACTTTATCCAACAGCGTCACTGCTGCTGCTGCTGTTGTTATTGTTGTTTGTTGATTTGGTGCCCGATACCAGAGGGCACTTATGGTCCAAAAAAACATGTACTAATCTGTCTGGGAACTGATTGGCTGGAGGGTGGAACAATCATTTCCTGGTCAGGCTTTAAGAAGGCTTTATTAGAGGAAGAAGAAAGAAGAACAAGCTGTGGAGTGGAATGGGATTTATGTCCAATGGAGGGTGCTGGAGCCAGACTGTAGGCCACAGCTATTACATTAAATCTGTCCCCAGTCAGAGAGTCGCTGATCCACAGTCTCCCAGCCATTACAGCAAGCAGCTGAACATTTCACTCATGCCGGTGAAATACTGAATCTCAAACGAAGCACAATGTGTTGATTTTAAAATAAAGTACACTTTAGATTTGTATGTTTGCCTACTGCCTAAATTATATCCAGTGGAGTAACATTTGAACACATTCCTAAAATGACTGTCACATATGACAGGAGGAGGCAGATGCAGTGTGGATCCAATAGCAAGACTTTATTTGCACAAACCTCAAAACCTCAAGACTATGAGGCAAACCTGAAATGGATGGCAAAACAGAGCTATGAAGACAATACAAGGATGGATGAGAACTATGAGACATGAGGGAACCTTTAAACCAAACATAATCAGAGCAGGGATGAGAGGCCAGGGCTGTGCGATGACAAGACGTGTAGCCAATGATGAGACAGGGCATAATGTGATGAGGGTGGAAACAACAGAACATAAACAAAGAGCACATGGACACAAGACTAAGACAGGGACGAGGCTGTGGTGAGAGGTTTCATAATGACATTCCTAAAAATAATATTTTTTAAATATGACATAATGTATTTCTGTGCATGTACTCTATGGAAAAATGACAGTTCCACATTTCACTCCACTCTGGAAATATCACACAAAGACATGTCAAACATATGCAATGTAGAATTTAAAAACATAGAATGCCATTTACACTACATCTCGGAATTTGCCCGTGTTTAAACATGATAGTGTTTCTGCATCAATGGTCTGCATGGCCAACTTGTAGTTTGGGTGGAGTTTTTATGTTCTGTGTACACTCCAGGGTCTCCAGTGTCCACCCATGGTCTAATAACAGAGAGAACACATGAACTGATAACTCTAAGATGCCCTCGTCTGTGTGCGTACCCAGCAATGGATTGGCATCCTGTCCTGGGTTTGTCTCTTTGGCCATTGCCCATTACCCACTGGAAAGGATTTAGCATGTTGATGTCTTGATTCTGTAGAGCTGTAATTGTATACCATACAGATCAGTTTGGGTTACTATGTGCAAAACTATGATTTATAGAAGGTAGGAAACACTCAGATGCATAATGTTGATCAATGACAGTGTTTTCTACAAAAACAGCAAATGAGAAGCTCTCCTTAACATCTCAGTAGTTGCTTTGAGACCACAATGAGATTAGATGGAAACACAAATGAGAGATGGTATCTCAGTGAAGTCTCACTTTGGGCTCAGATTTGCTAAAGACAAGAATCTTAGTATGAAGATATTTTCTCATCCAGGACGGAGTGTCTTCTCAGTTTTGATGTTGTGAATGACCATTACAATGTTTATCTGGGCCAGAAATATCTCAGAAATGCACAAAAATGATTTAAACTTACTTTCAGACTTGAGAATGTTTATTGTCTTCCTCATTAAAGCTATTTTACAAACATGTTTGTTTTTGGACAGCAACTTTTTCTGTTTTGCCACACTAACGTAAAGTACAATGGTGAGAAAAAGGTTTCTTTATTATGAAAACCTTAATTCTGACATCAGACCTTCAAATTATTATTAATGGGTGAGCAATCAAATTACAACACCAAAAACTCTCTTTCTGTAAAGTTCTTAAGCTTCAAAGGGAGACAGAGGATCCCTACAAGCCAAGCATTATCTGAATCAATGCTTGATCCTGTTTGATTTAAAGAGATTAAGTACACCTGACTTTCTCCTTAAGAGCCCAAAGGATAACTTTAATCTCTCCACCGGCTAGCGCCTGCTTAAGCTTTTCAACATGAGCAACACAATCTCTCACTCATCAGGCCTATTCATTTAGCTCCTGCACATATGCACAGGCACACGCACACACACACACACACACACACAATTAGCAAGAGTGTTTAGATCCTCGCTCTCTCTCTCTTTCTTTCTCTCTCTCTCTCTCTCTCACACACATACA
>BRDA01041158.1:0-24188 GCA_036984385.1 Crenuchus spilurus
CTCAGTGTAGACAGAGCTTCTGTAATACAGGATCTAGACCTGCACTAAAACTCTCAGTGTAGACAGAGCTTCTGTAATACAGGATCTAGACAAGCTCTAAAACTCTCAGTGTTGTCAGAGCTACTGTAATACAGGATCTAGACCTGCACTAAAACTCTCTGTGTAGACAGAGCTACTGTAATACAGGATCTAGACCTGCACTAAAACTCTCTGTGTAGACAGAGCTACAGTAATACAGGATCTAGACCAGCACTAAGACTCTCAGTGTAGACAGAGCTACTGTAATACAGGATCTAGACCTACACTAAAACTCTCAGAGTAGACAGAGCTACTGTAATACAGGATCTAGACCAGCACTAAAACTCTCAGTGTAGACAGAGCTACTGTAATACAGGATCTAGACCTGCACTAAAACTATCAGTGTAGACAGAGCTACTGTAATACAGGATCTAGACCTGCACTAAAACTCATACAAATGATAAAATTCTTACAATATGATACTTAAAGATATTTTTCCAGTACACATTATTTATCAGGCTGAAACGGGGACAGAGGACCAGTGGAAGAGTATGTTGTGACGTGACAGTAAATATCTCGTTTGCCTGTACTGTGAAACTAATTAAAGTGAAGAATTGAACTGCAGAAGTGCATTCAGGCCCTTAGGGTTTAAGGGGTTAATTAAAAAACGTGTTAATTTAATTCCTTCCGAGTTCTTATTACAACGGGTTCATTTCAACACTGTAGCAGATCATTTAACACAGATGACTTTACTGTATATGCAAATTATATTTAGGGCAGTGAATTGATTAACAGTGTATTTACAGTGCTTTAACTGTTACTGACAGTCACACAACTTGTGCTAACACCTGCCATGCTGCTTTGCTCTAAATGCTTAATTGCTCTGTTGATGCTTACTATACCTGAGCCTATAAAAGTATGTCTGTCTAATAACTGCAAAGTAGATTTTTTCATTGGTCTGGGAGCCTTTACAGCGCAGTGCTAACAAACATGATACATTCCAGGCAGCAGCACATGGGAAGAAACACATGGTTTCACATTTTGGACATGTGACAGTCAAATCCTCCCCAATGAAAAGAGTGGCTTAAGAAGGCTAGGCAGTTAAGATGCCAATTGTGTGCTAAACATTAGGATTCCCTTCTGGGTTATAACCAGCCACCTGGGGAAAGTGCTCAGGCATGTGCAAAAAAAACACTGTTCATTACGTCCGTGGCGTAAAACGCTCCCGTACAGAGCGCGCCCGTGCTCTCTCAAGTGGAAAATGAATAGGTGTAGCAACTGTAAACGTGCTCCCCGTCTCTCCACAACTGTCCTTCATCACGCATCTGGACAGGCTGTGCGATAATTGCGAAATACTACAATTGAGGAAATTGAACTGCACTTCTTAGATAGGCCAAATAAGTGTGATAACCTTTATAAAATGAAGAACAAATCCTTATGCAGCTGGTTAAACAGGGCATGGAAGAAAAAAGAACGCTGACAGAAATGCTGTGGGAAGGGATGGAGTGCTAACCACTCAGCAGGACGGGCAAAAATAGTACTTTTCTCCTCCTTTTGTTTGTGTGGCAATCTGCATTCTAGGGAGAGACTCTTATTAAGTACATGGGATGCAAATGAGGAGGCAGAGAGAGAGACACACTGCTATGGTACTCCCCGCTATACAATCAAAAGAGCCTTGGCTGGCGTTCTCGTTCGTTTAACCCGCTTCAGTGCGTTTTCATTAGCAGCCTGCGCTTCCGCCACTGCCTCCTCCCGCTATCATCAACACAAAAACAGAATTGGCAGACTCAGATGCTCCTGCTACTTTTGTTTGTCAACGACGAGGACAAAAAGAAAGAGAGAGAGAAAAAAAATGGTTTGAGAAAGCCGGTCCAGGCCTAAAAATAACTGAGCTGAGTTTTCCCAACGCTCTACAGCAATCTTTTGTTCTTCTAATCGCAGGTTTTTAAAATACATAAGACTAGTGCTGGGCGATGTGAGCTGAAACCAATATCATGATTACTTGAAAATTTTACCTCGATTACGATTAATGAGCAATTGTTTTTGTCCTTTTTTTGCCAAAATGACACACAGGGCTTTATTTTGGTACAAGCTGGAAGAGGAATTTGAGGTGTACATTGAACCCATCCTTGCAGGGAAACACATAAACACAGTAATGACCTAGACCACTATACCACTGAACACGCTTACCCAAAGCAGTGGGCAGCCCTATCAACTGTGCCAGGGGAGAAGTTGGGGGATAGATGCCTTGCTCAAGGGCACTTCAGTCATATCCTGTCAGTTCAGGGGTTTGATGCGGGAATGCTCTGGTCACAAGCCATAACTACAAGTCCACGGCTGCCCCCACTATCCTAAGATTGCCCTCACAATCACATGGCTGCCTCTACAAGTCCACTGCTGCCCCCCACAATCCTACAGCTTCCCTAACAAGTCCGTTGCTGCTACCATAAGCCCACAGCTGTGCCCAGAAGGCCATTGCTGCTACTACAAGCCCTCAGTTCCTGTCACAAGCCCACGGCTCCCTCCACAAGCCCACAGTTGGCCCCATAAACCTTCGGCTGTCCTCACAAGCCAACTGCTGTCCAAACAATCCCTCAGCTTCCTCCACAAGCCCTAAGCTACCCTAAAAATCCCACAGCTGCCCCCACAGGCCCACGAGTGCCCCCCAAGCCTACGGCTCACTGAGAAGTCCACTGCTGCCCCCTCGCAGTAGCAGACAGTAAACTAATACACCAATTGGCGAAAGTATTAATCGAATTAAAGTAATAAAAAAATCTGAACTGGCGAGATTGTATCATGTAGAGGTTCTGAATGTCGGTTTTGATTACCTTTTGATTATCTGCCGAGCCCTTAATAAGACTGCACTGAACACTCGCAAAATGAATAGCTCATAAGCAATGCAGGAAAAAAATCTTGAATTAGGACAGAAACTTCTTGATACTTGAGCATCTCATTTACAAAAAGCAAAGCAAACTCTGAAAAATCCTCGAAGGCATCAAAAAGAGCGATTCTGGCAGACTTAGAATATGGCAAGTCTGTTGTGGTTGCGTGCGTCCGTGTTCACACTTGTATCTGACTAACCTTCAAGAGCTCAGGATGGCAGGAACTCATCAAATTGACAGTTTTTTTTTTATTTTTACCCAGGAACTACTTTGCAAAGTTTTCTCCAGTCCTTGGGCAAGAGATAAGAGAAGACGATTCTACCTTCAAGCTGACATCAACCACCACAGCAAAAACCACCAGGCCGGCGTGGCCTTCCGCCAGCCATGGAGAACAGAGATGAATGAGCTGCAGAGAGATGGCTTTCCTAGATTTCACTTAAGAGAGAGAGGACGAGAATGTGGAGGGCAGAGAGAACGGGCTAATGAAAAAAACACCTTCCATCAAGACAGACTGTAGCACAGTGAAAGGCAGGGCAGTGGAAAGTGCAATAAATTATTGAATTGAGTTGAGTTTTGCAGTTAAAATAAGTCAAAGACTTAAAGAGAGCTGCAGAGTCGAGAGATCAAATGCACGAGGAAGCCGCTGATGGGTCAACAGATCTTTTTCTTTCCTCACCCTGAAAAATAGTCACATTTGCATGAGAGTGATTGTGTCTACTCAAACCCAGTTAACAAACACAAACTCCACTTTCCTTCTAAACACAGAAAGTGTGGCAGAATACTGCTGCTTTAAATGACTGCTAGTGCCGTGTCTTTTCATATGCAAAGCAACCATATCTAAAACGGAAGATTGCACAAATTGCTGCTATTCTCTTGTAGCTATCTTTTGATGATGTGGAGGATAATGCCAGCCAGAAAAAAACGTAATTATACCAAAAATAATCATCCCTCTCTCATCTGAGAGTAAGCTGTAAAGCGAAAGATAAACTAAAACAATATTTCAGAATGTGGAGTAAAGAAAAAATCTGCTTTAATTTCTGTGAGAGAAAGTCATTTAGGAAAAGTACTGATGACTTATATGGCCCTCTGCAAGCTGAACAGTGGAGAACCAATGAGGTATAGGCCATTATTACACAGCCATCGCAGAATATTATGACCACCAACCTAATAGTGGGAATAAGCACCCTTGGCTTGGAGTGCTCAGTGGTGATTCCTGACACCTTCCTGTTCATTATAAATGTTAACTGGTCCACTGTGGTGTCCATTAATCTCTAAGAATTGAAGTCATCATTCCCCTCTGCTATCAATGGTCCGTGGGGCACCACTGTTGTACCAGAAGTCCATTCTCAGTACACCTTCACTACCATGGCAATAGAACATCCAACAAAGCTAGTGGTTTCTGAGATGCAGCCTCCACCATGCTTCAACCAGTACCCTATCATCATGCCCTTTTGGACATCAGTCACACTACATCCTTTGCAGATGATGCTTTTATACTCTGACTGACTGGTTTGTTCACTTATTTATACAAGCAGTAAACCCTGCATATGCTGTCATTATGATCCGAAGATTGTGGTTCAAATCCCAGGTCATGCTGCTTGCCATCAGTAGTCAGGGGCAGACAGAGCAAAATTAACCTTGGTGGCATTCTCTCCCCATTACGTAATGTTGTCTGGCTCAGGAGTCTGCCAGACGATCCATCAGAACTGGGAATCCTGAGCCTTCCTATGAGCGCGTTGGCTGCCCGGCTGCAATATATCGGCAAAAGTTTGAATAGAGACGGTGCTTGACTTCACATGCTTCGGAGGAGGTCTGTGTTAGTTTGCACCCTCCTACAGTCAGGAACAAGTGATAGGAAGAGTCAGCGAATGGGCGGGTCAATTGGCTACCAAATCACATTGAGAAGAAATCGAGGTAAAAATGTGAAAAAAGAGAAAAGAATGGACTTCTTGTACATTGAGCCTCACAATGGCATAACAGTGGTGCCCCACGGGTCACTGATGCCAGAAGGGACGACTCCAGCGAATGTTACTGAGTACTCGACACACCACAGTGGACCAGATGAAGTGTCAGGGATCACTACTGAGCAAACAAGATTGCTTATTACCAGTAATAGGTAGGTGATCATAATATTCTGATATGACTGTGCAGATTTGAGGCAAATCATCTGGTGCATAAGACCTCACGAAAGTTAAAAATGTTGGGCTGTCTCCGGGGATCTGAGGCTGCAGAAGCGAGAAGCAAGGTAGGCACATTTGGTAGATGATCAGTTAAAATAGCTTTAGCATGTCCTCCATTTACAGCCACATCCACAGCCCGCCCACACACCCCTTAGCACTCACATTCTGTGAAGTGTTAAGATGCACTGGCTTCCAAAGACAGCAAGCGAGAGATGGAGAGGAGAGGGAAGAAGAAAAAACACACACGTATTGGTTGGGTCTGCCAAGAAGCTTGCTTTTGATTTCCCTTTCATCCGCTGACCTTCACATGTCAGATCCCAAACCTTCCTAAAAAAATGAAGTCTGTTTTCTAACGCAGATGCTGCAGGTCAACACTTACCGATGCCTTCTGCAAGAGAGCCAGAGAGAGAGAAGGTATCTGACAGGAATAGACTCTCCATGTGGCAGATAGTTTCCTGTCAGTTGGCGATGGGGACTTAAAAGGAATGAAAGTATATTTTCTGAGCGGTGGCTTAACTTTAAATCAGTACGCCAAGCTATCTCGTGTCATTCTCCTCTATTGTCTGAATGGCATTGATTTTTTTTCCTCTTTCTCCCCTTTTTCTTTCATCTCTACCCCCACCCCACCCCACCCCACCTCACTCCACTTTCTCTCCCCACAAAGACTGGAAAGTGCTGTACCTATGATGTGAAAAATGAGCCCAAATTTAAGTGGATGACAAGTTCTGCTCCTTTTGGCGAACGCCTTTTGAAATCACAAATGAATTGCAGCACAGCAACTGCCACAAATGACAGGTTCTATATAGACTGCAACTGTAGGAGCTAAATAACAGGCACTATTGGCTGCTGGGTGGAATAACACAAATCAATAAAAGTCAAGCATAAATTGCTTTCATAGCAAAGCTATGTCTTCTTCAGGAGACTCAAAAAACTGGATGCAGAAGTCCCAAGTCGCACTTGGTGTAGATATGGAAGCTTAAGTGAAAGTTAAGTACTTCATCGCTCGTTCAGCAACACTACGTAACTCATGCATGGTCAATCACATGCTACTGGACTTTAAAAGGAAGCATCTTGCCTCAGCTCCGTCACTCCCAGTTGCCAATGCATCAACACCCTCTTTCCTTCCCATCACCAATAGGTTGGTCCCAAGCTCTGCCCAGCCGCCAGCCTATCCAACATCATCTAAGGTCTGACTGCTGCAAGACCCATGTCTCTAAGACTCCATCCATCCATCTTCTTAACTACTTAATCAAGTTCAGGATCACAGTGAGTATTCCACCCCTCCACTGAAACTGGGCAGAGACTATTTTAGCCAAACCCAGAACATCCTCTTCAGGAGACTCAAAAACTTGTAGATATGGAAGCGCAAAAGCTAAGTAAGACTTAATGCCTTCTTTCTTTGCACACACACTAGGACCATTTAGAGTGCTCAATTCACATGACCTCCATGTTTTTCAACTGTGGGAGGAAACCCCACAAAGCACAGGGAGAACATGGGCATTCCACCCAGATGGGGACTCAAACCCAAGACCCCAGTGTTAAGAGGTGAAAGTGCTACCAACGTCAAAGACTAATCTGTTGTTGGCCAGCGAAGGATGGGATCCCCCTACTGACCAGTGGTTTTCCTTCCACCAACTCCTAGGAAGTGTTCCTTGCCACTGTCACCTCAGGCTTTCTCAGGGAGCTAGGGCTTCGATTCTGTCGTCCTACACAGCTGTATTCTACAATTCATTATCCAATTACACTGTACTGTATATCCTAACATGGATTAAATATCATTCTCTCCTGTTCCTGAGTCTTTCTTGCAGAACCTGTCTAAAGTTCGTGCTCTGTAGTGGTTTGACATAGTACCCTCCAACATCTTATCATCTGAAGTTACACAGAGCACTCCATGAACACAAATCAGAACACAGGTTTGAATATTTTAGATTGTCTAAGCAGGAAGATATCCTCCTACTCCAACCCCCATTTTGTCACAAGCAATATATCTCCTGCTCATAAGCCTCTGGGTCCACCTCTCACAGCGGAGGTGTAAGTAACATGCAAATCAATATTGATGACCCTGATTTACATCCTCCATCACTATTACATGAGCCTGCAGTTGGCGGCATGCAAAAAGCACGCATCACTGTCCGAGATTCAAGCGTCGCTGCTGGTAGATCAATGAGCAAAAGAGAAATAATACATGCAGGGCACGACACCATAAATATACATTAAATATTGATTAGGCGGACCTGTCTGTGCTGGAAAAAATATGACAGTTACATATTACTGAGTTTAATTCATTACTAATTTCTTCATTTATCAAATTTATGTCATTTTACTACTTTTACTTCTGGAGTTTTTTTAATTGAAGCCCAAGGGTTGTTTAAGATTCCATCCATAACAGACATATATGTTATAATTAGGTTTATGAAAGTGAAGGATTTGCAAAGCAGTTAGCCGTTTTCAGTATTTAAGGCCAGAGAGTTTTCTCAAGCAGAGCTGTTACTGCTTAAAATGCAGGCAAATGTAAGATATAAGCTCATCTGCATGGCCAAAATGTCATAAGCAAGTGATGCACTGTGTGCTGACAGGTGTGCCTAAGGTACACAAGGGAACATAGGGCAATTCCCTTGCTACAGAGCAAAAGAAAGTATTTTTCACAGCAATATAACACATAAATGTGCTCTTGGTGTGCACTAAAGAAGCACAAACCTTTTCATTCAACCACGCTGCCCTGACAGAAGTAGGGTTAGGTATTGTCTTTTTAGAATTCCCAAAAGTGGTTCATTTCAGCTGCAATCAAATTATATTGCACTTTCTGACTCCTTGTTTCAATTTACTGCATGTGTTGATTATAAAAGTGGTCCAAACATTTTTCACGGCAATTTGCATAGAATTTTGTTTGTGTATTATGAAAAAGAATAATACAAACTTTGATGGAAATAATGGCTTCTACACTAGGCGCTGTTCTCATTTAAGCATTTGCCATTTGTCAAAAGTCAAAAATACCTCTGTGAGTGCATATATTTGGGGAATGAAAACATTTCGGGATGAGACCGAGATTGCTGCCTTGTGAAGGGATGAAAAGTAAGCTTCAAGCTACCCGTCAATGGCTTTAAACAATGGCAAAAACTTTACCATCAGCAGATTTATTCGACACGACTAGTTAATTCCTACCAGACTAACAAGATCATTCAACTATAGCTTCAGTTTCAGAATCATAACCACATCAGTGGTATCAGAAGCAGGGGATTTTGGGAAAAAACACACATAATAACCAACCAAAAACATCTCTTTTGGTTGCATTTCTTTGACTGATATATTTGTACAATTATAGTTATATATGTTCCTGTTCATTATAGAGGTTCACTGTGGTGTGTTAATTCACTACCCAGAGTCGTTGTTCCCCTCCGGCATCAATGGTCAGTGGGGCACCACTGCTGTGCCACTGGGAGGCACTCAATATATGAGAAGTCCATTCTCATTACACATTCACTACAGCGGCTCTAGAACATCCCACAGTGTTCGTGGTTTCTGAGATGCTGCCTGCACCATGCTTCACCCTGGTATCCTATTATCATGCCCTTTAGGACATCAGTCTCATCACATCCTTTGTCCATGATGATCTGCTACAACGGACTGGTGTGCTCACTTATTTATATGTGCCGTAAACACTGCCACATAGCATCTCTGATGTCCAAACCAGGGGTGGTCATAATATTTTTAAATGATCCTGTATGAAATGAAATTGATCAGACAAAACATTCAGTATCTTTGGTTCATACTGTCTGCAATTAAATAAAAGAGAACATACACATGTTTTTATTTGCATTTACTGATTTTGGGTTGTAATATCTGCTACATATTTGCAGTAACTTGATATAATATTTCATAAAAGACTCAAAATATGAACAGACAGTGTCATAAAGGGCTTCAACTAAAGGTGAAGGTTTGAGTGGCACTGTTATCACACTAATATGATCTCAGTCAGAGCATCATCCTCATGTCCAACACTATTACAGACAAGGTCACTGAGGGACCGTATAGCTGCACTGAAGAAGCCGGACATGTAGCTGCATGTGAGGTGAGCATGAAAACTGAATTCATCAAAAAGAGATCTTATATGAAGATGGGCACCTTATTTCTGCATCCCGGAAAAAGCCAATCACGATGCAGTGAGCTGTGAGCCTCATCCATTTTGTCAGGACTGACAAGTTACCAGCAGTCAGGAAAAGAGCTACACTTAATAAATCAAACCTGACAACTCCTTCTGCACGCACATCAAGCACAACTTTTACTCTCTCTGGTCTTTCTCTCTCGCTTCTCCGTGGCGCAAGTGGAATTAACCACCCAACTGACCCACGAAATGCCAGAGAACACTCCAGCGGCAGCCAAACGGACAGGAGTTTCTAAAACTCAGCCAGTGTAGCAGTGCTGAGCATGGGAACATTTGTGCATTAGCAGTTAGCAGTTTGGATTTGTGCATTAGTAGTTAGCATGAGACAGATATGCAATTAAATAATATAAACTCTTTCATTCAAATATTTCTGCATTTCAAAGACCTTTTACATTTTTTTATTGATGAGATTAGAGTTGCAGAACTATTGAAAGTATCAGAAAATAGTACAGGCGGGCCCCGAGTGGCTCAGCGGGCAAAGACGCTACTACTATGACCCGAGGATTGCGAGTTTGAATCCCGGTCATGCTGTTTGCCATCAACAGCCGGGGCCCAAAAGAGCAAAAATTGGCAGTGCTCTCTCTGGGCGGGTAGATGGCGCTCTCACTCTCGCAATGTCCGCTGGCACAGGCGTCTACTGATTGGTCCAATCGGAGCTGGGGACCCCGTGTGCCTTCCTCCGAGCGCGTTAGGCTCTCCAGTGATGGTGTATCAGCGGTGGTTTGAAAAGAGGCGGTGGCTGCATCACACGCAACGGAGGAGGCTTGTGCTTGCCTGCACCCTCCTAGAGTCAGAGACAGTGCAAAGTGATGGGAGAGGCCTAACGGAGGGGATGGGCTAATTGACTACCACTACATTGGGAAGGGGATAAAAATTGGCAAAAACCTAGAAATAAATTATTTAAAAAAAATAAATAAATAAAATAAAAATAATAAAATAGTACAGGCATGTTAGTTAAACTGTAGAAATAAACATTTGGCATAAATAATAAACATTTGAAATAAACATTTAAAGACGATGAGTGTTTTTAACTTGATTTGACATTAAGTATTGTGATACTTGGCATCGAAACAGAAATCAAAATTCTGGTATTGTGACAACCGCAGATTAAATAAATCAAGTGTTTCCATAACTATGTGTGATCTGAATGTGTGCACACGCTTAATCAGTCAACAATAAAGACAGCATCAGGCCTGGACTGATAGACAAAGCTTTCATGGGACAAACCAGCATCAGAGTGTGAAGGAAGTAGCTGAATTTGCAGGTGTATGGAAGTGTACAGTCATACAGGTCTACCAGCAGTGCTAATAATCCCATTCTTCATGTCCTGTATACATGGCATTGTTAACACTGCTGGTAGACCTGTATGACCTGTATTACTACCACCTTAAACACACAATGTGACTCATTTTTGTCTGGGTCGCTTAGCAAGTGCTTATTTATCACAATGAGCTGAGAACACTTATGAGAATATTTACCTGTTTGTGTTATTCATGTTACAAAACTGCAAGAAAACCTGCAAAAATAGTTAGAAACTGGCATGTTTTCACAAAAAAAAATCTGTTGATTGATCTTGACCAATGCCAAGCACATATGCTTGCTACTCTATTTCTGGAAAGTGGTAAACCTCTCCAAATCTCGTCTATACCACATTCAAGGTGTCCCCATTTGTGCTTCACCACAGGAGCCAGAGATAATATGTTCTGCAATATGTTTCCTGCTACTATTCATTATACACTATAAACATAGCTACCTTTACACCCACACTGACATACTGCCAAATGTACACACTGACACTTTCCCTCCAAAAAACTCAAACATATGCAGCTTTAATTGTAAATCACATTTGTTTAGATTTGCTTTACCTTGATATCTCTCTCCTCGTACACTCTTATCACAAATGCATGGCACAGTACACATAATAATCATTCCAGCAATTAAGTAGCGCCGTTATTGCACAGGTTCATGCATTAAACGAGGAGGGCACCTCAGGGAAAGGCGATGAAATCAGCCAAGCAATTACCCACACAGATGTTTTACTGCACAAAATGAAAGCAATGTTAATTAAGCATTGAACATCTACAGATACTTTCTTCTCTTTTGAGTACAACACCTGATGTCAAAGGATGCCAAAAAATGTACCATTTTGGCATAGGTTTACGCAAGCACTTAGAGTAGCACCAGTCACATCAATGCCGCATCTCTGCAGAATTTCAGCAGCACAAACCCTGTAACCTCTTACTAGTTTCTTGAAATTCAAAAACTTTTAAAAGTTAAACCGGCCAAATTGTGAGTGAGCTTCATGAGGATGGTAGAGAAGTATCATTGGAGCAGATTGCTTCATTTGGCAAGCCAATGGCACTGTGCTAGAAAGAGCCTTAGCATGTGAGAACAGCCTGCACTACTCATTTAGATCATTGCAGCTCAGGTTTTGGCAGCCGCTCACAACTTGCTGCATTTCCATATCCAGCTCTTGACTTACTTACAGGCCTGCACAGTCCGTCTCAGACTGAATCAATAGCGTGGTCGGCTGAAGCAGCACCAAACAAAGGAAACAATGTCCAGCAAGTAATCGCTCCACACGGCTGACAAGCATAATAGCTTTGTGTGAAGTCCTGAAATTCTGTCAGGTTTAAAATGTATTAGTTTGATGAATTAGGGGCCTTACACAGAACTAGATGATTGTATTTCCTGAAAAAAAATGCAGAGTGATTGTGCAGCTTAGGCAGTTCCCATGCTAGGCTTCCTGGTTGCTAAGTTGTAGCTAAGTGGTTGCTAGGCTGTTACTAAGTGGTTGCTATGTTGTTGCTAGGTCGTGGCTAAGTGGTTGATATGGTATCCAAGGTGGTTGCTACGGTGTTGTTAAATGGTTGCTATGGTAACTAGGCTGTTGCTAAGTGGTTGCTAGGTTGTTGCTAAGTGGTTGCTAGGCTGTTATTAAGTGGCTGCTGTATTACTGTTAGTTTGTGGCTAAGTGGTTATTATGGTATCCCAAGTGGTTGGTATGGTGTTGCTAAATGGTTGCTATGGTAACTAGGCTGTTGCTAAGTGGTTGCTAGGTTGTTGCTAAGTGGTTGCTAGGCTGTTATTAAGTGGTTGCTAGGCTGTTATTAAGTGGCTGGTATGTTACTGTTAGTTTGTGGCTAAGTGGTTATTATGGTATCCCAAGTGGTTGGTATGGTGTTGCTATATGATTGCTAAGTGGTTGCTATGGTGGCTATGCTCTTGGAAGTGGTTGATAGGTTGCAACTAAGTGGTTGCTATGGTATCCAAGATGGTCGCTATGATGTTGCTATAACATCATTCCTGATCACACAGAACTTTCCAAAGTTGGAACAAAACTGTTGGACTACATAGTGGACAAACAAGTACCAAGACAAAGAATATAAATTGATTAACAATAATGTTATCACTAATTATACTGGATAACAACAGTATATCACTAATCACTAATAGTACAGCGCTGGGAGAAATGCTACCATCGTTATTTCACTGGTTAGACAAGACAATGATTGTATTAAAAGCTATGTTACATTACTCAATTCAGATTGTTTGTTCAGATCAGATTAGATCTTGACATTTCACATTCATAAATATAAGTGAACTGTATCTGTCTGTAATGTGAATTAATCTGTCTCTGAAATGCTGAATGTTAATACATTTACGCACATCGCCTTAGTCACCAAAAGGAAAAAAGCACCATATTTCTGCAGGGTTGCCAGGTTTGCAGGTAACACTTTAAAATAACTTTCATTAATAAGCCATTAACTAATGAATAATAACTGTGAACAAATCATTAGTTCATAAAAATATGAACATGAACAAATATTTATAAACGACAGTTCATGTAGTCACTAAAGATTATATTCATTTTTGCAAATGTTAACAAATCTTTAGTAAATCATTAGTAAATCATGTGTTAATGAAATTCTCATGAACTAACGATTTGTTCACAGTTATTAATCATTCGTTAATGAGCTATTAATGAAAGTTATTATAAAGTGTTACCAGAAAATGAATGACAAAGTTTTTAGTTAGAATATTTACTTTTTTAAAGCTTCTTCAAATGTCTATGATTAGACACTTCAGATTTTGGGCTAGATTTAGTTAGGATGTGTTGCAACATCTGGCAACCCTGAATTAGTGAGACTGAGTATTAAAACTGGAAAAAGAAATGTGTTGGCTGATGGGGCTTTGTTCAGGAACACAGTAAGCAGCTGGTGGATTATCAGTGCAGAAGGTGAATAAAAGCCAGTCAGCTGATGTTGTAGCAGCTCTGTGTGTAAACAGGAGAGAAGTCAGAACTGGTTTAGCACTAAACACATGTGAACAGACACAAATACATAAAATCTAATCTGACTGCTCACAGTCAAGTTGCATGCTTACATATCCAATCTAAAACGACATATGAAAGTGACTCAAATCTGATTTGACATGTGATTTGACATGTTCACACAGCCCTAAAAAGATCAGAGTCACATGAAGGCAAAAAATCAGATTTGAGTCACTTCAGCACGGTAATGTGAATGCAGCCACACACATGTAGTGCTATACATACACATGATGATGTCACATCATGAAATCCACCTGAAATCAAGGCGGTTGTACTGTAACTGATATTAGTCAAGTCCTTTACAGCTGTTCCAACATATACGGAGTCAGACGTCTGCTGCACAGCAGCTGGTAATTAATTCACATATTCAAACTTCTGCTTAAAAGTAAAGTAAATGCACATAAACAAACTGAATCACGACTGGAGATGTCGCTGCCATAAATCAAATTCCTTCTTGTTTATTTTCTTGTTTGGCGCACATATAAATCCTTAACATAATTGTGTTTAACGTAGGAGGACAGAGGGGGAAAAAATTAACTATAAAAACTTCTTAAAGCCACACATGAATCATCAACAGTGTTGACATTTCCAGACAGTTTCTTTTATTCATACACAGCCAAAGAACTCAACGCACTGACAGTGATTAAAAGGTGCAAAACACTATCATGTCAAGCACTAGAAAACATGTCAAATGCTATTTCAATTCATACCAGCACACCACGGCTTCTTTCAGAAAAAAAAAAAGAAAATTATACGCTGTTCTGCTTGCGTAACTATTCAGCGCCTTTAACTTTCGTTCGCACAGTGGCCATAGCTCCAGTCCGCCATTCTTTTATTATTAAAATTAAAAGAAATATTTCATTTCTGAACTTCCCTCTGCTTGGCTCCCTGCTTTGAAAATATTCATTATTGAAGAAAAGGCGCTTTCCGATCTTGCAGGTTAGCTTTGCTCACTGTCTACACTTTGGCCACAGCTAATTGACAGCATGCTGAGACTAAGTACCTAAAAAGGTCAGCCTTCCTTTCAGTGGACAAATTGCCCAGCCCCTGTGTAAAGGTCAGAATCCCACCTTAGAGGGCCCACACAAAGTGCTTTAAATGATGACTGAGAGAATCTCAGCTTGACAGTGTTTATGGAAAATCGAACAGCGTCTAAGTATATTTCACGGGAATGGTCTCAGCGAGCTTCCCTACAGAGTGTGATGTTCAGGGAGCAGTATGTCAAAAAGGAATCAGGAAATAAACAGCAACAGCTGAAAAGAACATTACCGTTGCAGTACAACAAGTGCTCAGAGTCATGTGCCTCAAATGCACATGTATTTACGTGAGCACAACAGCCAGTTACACAAGATCATCATGGGCAAAGGATGTGATTTGACTGATGTTCAAGGGGGCATGATAACAGGGTACCAGGTGAAGAATGCTGGAGATAACTGTCCTAGAGTGGGATGTTCTGAAGGTGTACAAAGGATGAACTTCCCGTACATTGAGAGCCTCCCAATGACATAACAGTGGTGCCAGAGGAAAAAGACAACTCCGGCAAGGGGTACATGCACCACAGTGGACCAGTTTACCTCTATAATGACCAGGAAAGTGTCAGAGATCACCATGAGCCAACACTCAGAGCCAAGAACACTATTGTTTGGTAGGTGGTAATAATATTAATAATAACATGAACAAATTTTAATGCCACATTTCTACATTTTTACAGTTTTCTATAATTCTCATGTTTGGTGCAACCAATAGCAATCAAAGTTGATGACGCAATAAAGGCTATATGAGGAACAAAATGTGCTTCAAATACATTTAAGTCAGTCAGTTAGTCCTAGATAATCTGATTGTGCCTAACACTAATTGGTTAGGTGACAATTTCACTAGAACAAAGAAGCCTCCGGACTAAGACTGTGATGGATTTCATTTTAAAAACTGTCATCTTAATCTATTTATGCTACGTTACATTGAAATTAGGCTAAAAAAAATGTGCCCGATAAAAAAAGGCCATAAAATCACTGATATGTAGCACAACAGATCTGTGAACCGATACAGATAAGCAATGATGAGTAAATATGTTTTTCCTCACTTGGTAGACTATCTAGGTGGTGATAATATTCTGATATTACTGTGTAAAAAACATGCATAATTTTTTATTCCACATTTCTACATTTTTACAGTTTAGCTAACATCTGTTCTTTTTTAAATGTAATCTATGGAATTACATTTCGAGAACTCTTCGGTTGTCAACAAAATGCAGCAAAACATTGTGCTACAAGAGTGCAAATGTTTTCAAAAGTATTAAACATACTGAAAGTCAGTGTACAGAACTGATTACAAAATTTAAGAATTGAAAAGTTTCTATAATTCTCATGTTTGTGCAACTCTAATGGAGACCTGGCACTGCAAGGCTAACTTAGCTAACAAACGCTAGGACTCAACGTCACCAAACTAGCCTACAAGTTTATGTAAAAATGCATCAACAAAACATCTCTCAACCTACTCAAAATCAAAGAGTAGTCAGTGTGGTTTAGGACAGGGGTTCTCAACTGGTCTCAGCCCAGGACCCACATTTTCTCATGGTCATTAAGTCGGGACCCACTTTTATAGAATACAAACCAAACAAATTTATTTTTGAAAAATAGCCTTCAAAAACACATTTAAACATACATATGCATGTAAAGAGATTTCAGGAGGAACATGACTGGCTTGATTTGGGGGGTTTGAGGGGGTGCTGGAGCATAAATTAAATTAATATTATTAATAAATATTAATACATGATTCATAATAAAATAACATTTATATTTATCATTAATAAAATAATACATTATTACATATTATTAAATATTTAAACTGTTAAAAGTACGTAGCATAAAATTATCACCCAGTTCTTTGCCTCCAAACATCATCACAAATTTAAACAGAAGAGTAACTAGCAGTGTTGCCAAATCTCGCGATAGAAACAAGCAACCAGCTCTATGAAAACAAGCCCAAAATTAGCCCAACTGGCAACCCACCACATTCTGTAAAACAGAGGCCACAGTATAAAGGTAAATATTTATTATGACATCATACATAAACAACACAAAAATTATGCTAAACACTTTTTTTAATATAAAAATTGGCAGGCTATGCAGGTGGCTATTTTTTCCTCATTTCTTAGTTTTGTGTATTTTGGGGCACTGAAACCCATGTTTGTTAGCCTCAGTGTGCAGATTATTGTGTGCCTCATCTTTCGCTTTATTATGGGGAGCTAGGAGACAATCAAAGAGTTTCACTCAGAAAGAAAGTCAAGCCCAAATAAGCAACCTTACGTTCAAAAACAAGCTCAAAAAACCTCGACCCGCCACTCACGAGATTTGCAAACGACTTTAGCAAAAAACAAGCCCAAAGTCGCTTATAATAAGCGAACTTGGCAACACTGATAACCGGCAAATGGTGGTTACCATGGCAACGAGAATACTGCACACAATGGCTGCACGTGTCTGACGCCTGCCTCTCTGTGTCTCTGTTTTCAATTTAAAAGACGAGGACAAAATCAGATAAGCTTTAACTTTTTTAATGGTTTTAAAATTTAGTTATTTTTTACAATCTGTCCGCGACCCGCCCAGAACGTGTCTGCAACCCAAAAACCACCAGTTGAGAATCGCTGGTTTAGGACATGGTATGACTGTGAGCTTTATAAAATATGTGACTATTGCATATGTTTGTTATACACATTAGCTTCACAGTTCCATTTCCAACACTAAAGAAGTTAAATGTGTACTCAACATTTCGGCTACATCTGATGGCAAAATTTCGGAGTGAACCAAGTCTTTTAGATAATAAACTATGGCATCTATCTACACTATTTCAACCAATAGCAATCAAAGTTGATGACGCAATAAAGGCTATATGAGGAACAAAATGTGCTTCAATTACATTTAAGTCAGTCAGTTAGTCCTAGATAATCTGATTGTGCCTAACACTAATTGGTTAGGTGACAATTTCACTAGAACAAAGAAGCCTCCGGACTAAGACTGTGATGGATTTCATTTTGAAAACTCGTCTTAATCTATTTATGCCACATTACCATGCAATTAGGCTAAGATAATGTGCCTGATAGGCAAACAGCCAATAAAATCACTGAAATGTAGCACAACAGATCTGTGAACTGATACAGATAAGCAATGATGAGTAAATATATGTTTTTTCCTCACTTGGTAGACCATCTGTATTGTTTAGGAATGTTAATGCGCATCACATAACACGCCTTTTGGTACTAAAGTGTGTTGTGCATAACCAACTAGATTGCAGAGGTTAACACAGCATGGCTAATGTGCCAGAATCAGTGCAAATGAAAGGGCAAAATCTATTGCCTTCAGAGACGGCACTGCCTGAACAAAGAAACGTGGCAGAAAGGCTGCATCTGTTAGAGTCTAGTATTCAGAGCAAATTAACTGACTTTTTGGAAACAAGCACAGCCAATTCGAGGCTAGCCTTTACACAGAGCACAGAAGCAAATGTTACACCCAAACACCTTGCTCTTATCTGGAACATTGATTATTACTGGCATTACCAGAATGTGACAGATACAGGCAACAAGACACATTCAGAAAGAGACAAGGTGCCAAATTTCACACTGACTGTGTGGGCTTCTTCTGGCTTAGCACGATTAAAAGCTATTACCTGCACTGCCTAAACCAAAGCGTATGTGACTGTTCAACATGAAATCCACAAAGGCAAATTATATGTCCTTGATTTTACAGCTTAACTAACATATCTCTTCTTTTCTAAATGCAATCTCTGTAATCCACACACGGCTCTTCAGATGTAATACATACACATACATACACATTATACTTATGTAGCGCCTTTATAAACACCCAAGGATGCTTTACAATCGATACTCTTCTTATACACACACTCCGGCGAGAAGTGGCAGCCAGTCGCGCACAGCGTACTCTCAACCGGAAACGACCGTCCACCTGGAGGACTGCATCGAGAACTAGGGTGATCACCCAGGACAGAGTGCCAACCATATCTGAGCATACATATGTACGTAAACAGACATACACATTCATACACACCAGGGTAATTTAGCCAATTCACCTGATCTCCATGTTTTTGGAATACAGTGAAATACAATCAAATATAGTGAATTACAGCAAAACATGGTGACAAAATCGTCTAATTTTGAAACATTTACTGAATGTACTGAAGAGTATAGAGCTGACCGCCAAATTTAAATAGTGAAAACAATTGTAGTCTAGACCAAGCGAACAAGGTGCAACTCTGACTCACTGAAAAACATGACTGATTTGGAGAATTATAAGTCCTTTACAACAAAGACTGTCGTTTATGTCGAATAACTATTCACAGACTATTATGAATATTTTTGTATGAGCAGATCAGCAGCGAGAGAAAAATGAACCGCAATGTATTTCAGACTGTATGTTTGTGAATCATTATGCAAAACTCGGCCTTTTTGTACGACCGCAGCCGAAATTCTGTACCTGAAAAAGTTCTTCTTTTCAGAAAATCAATTCTGACTTCCGCAGCCCTTCCCAATCATGAGGAATTATCGCAGAGAAGCCGCGGTGTATGTTAGGAAGGTTGGCATTTGCTCTTGAATTGATGGACTCTTTGATATACTCTTTTAGCATGACAAAAGTTTCTTTTTGAAATACTCCATTTAAGATTTTTTTTTCCGGAGCAGAAGAGGATCAAAGCAAGCACAACTGCGAATGTATTGTAATTGGAGGAAAACTCGATAGTTCTGTGTGTCACCTGTGACTAATAAGCCAGACCATAAAGGGTTTGGGGGAAGGAAGGAGGGGTGCAAAACATGACTAATTTCCGTGGCGGCTGGCTACAACCCCATGACAAGAATCCGTAACTGCTTCGGCCACTGTGAAATATGAAACGCAGCTCATAAAGCTAATGAATTCTTTTGCTTCAGTGAAATGATGCAGATCTTTGAGGGATCGCTGTGGAATCTGATATCCCTTTTTTATGTTCTCTTAATAAAAAGAACTCGGTAGTGAAATCCTACTAATCCGCAGAGCATAAAAAGCTATTTGTAGTGTATGCAAGTTCTTCTCTTTATTAACCCGTATTTAATTATGCAGCATCCAGAAACTAAAGAGACTTGAAGTCCAGCACTCTAACATTAGCTGTATCTTCTTTTGGCGTCAAGTGAACTGAAGGCACAGAGTCAAAGAGCAGGAGCTACATGCCTGGAACATAATGGCAGGTTTGTATTAACATGCCTGGCAAAGACAATATCAAGGTGAAAATGGAAAAGAAATGTATCCTCACAGGAAGTCAGGAGAAGATATTAGTATTAGATATTTGCTGGATATCCTTCCACACTAACCTTCAGAGCAGTAACTGCAGGCTCTCACTGATAGGCTCAGTAATCACCGGGCCCAGTCCCACAAAACAATCACTTTGCTAATTGGCAACAACAGCTTAGACAGGGAGTGTGTCTGCCCCAAATGAAGTAATTAACAAATGGGCTTTTCTTATTTTGATGAGAATTTATTCAAAGATACAAGGTCAGTGTAATCTCCTGACAGGTTCACAGGGATGTGATTACTTGATATACAGTCTTGGGAAAAACAAAGTACACCCTCTTTGAATTCTTTGCTTTTATGAATCAGGAAATAAGAAGAAGAATATCTAGTCCTTTGCCAATCTTAAAATGAGGTGACTGCTATTTCAGGTGATCAAGACACAACAGATTCCATCGTTGTTCCATTATTTAACAATCGAATATGAGCCATGTGTGAAAAACAAAGATTATCCCATCAATCAATAGCAGCAATAACTTATTCATTAATGTGTCGCTCAGAGGAATGTTAGCCCACTCTTCTTTACAATGTCGCTTCAGTTCATTCAGGTTTGTCCGTATTTATTTATGCACAGCTCTTTTAAGATTCCATCACAGCATTTTGATCGGGTTAGGGTCTAGACTTTGAGTTGGCAATTACAACACCTTGATTATTTTGTTTTCAGCCATTCTGTTGTAGATTTGCTGGCGTGCTTGAGATGATTGTCCTGTTGAATGACCCAATTTCAGCCAAGCTTTAGCTGCTTTAGCTGAATACATGCCTTACATTTGACTCTAGAATACTTTGAAATAAAGAATAGTTTCTGGTTTTCTTGACAGTTGTTCTGGGGTGATTGTACTAATATGCTGTGTTTGGTATTTTCCCAACGTAGAGCCGTCCATTACGACTAAACATCTTGTCTTTGGTCTCTTCTCTCTAAAGGACATTATTCTAGGAGTCACGTGGTTTGTTCAGATGCAACCTTAAAAACTTAAGCCATGCTGCCGTGTTCTTTTTATAAAGGAGATGCTTTCTCCTGGAACCTTTCTGAACATGACATACTTGTACAGTCTTTTTAATTCTACTGTCATTAACTTAAACATGTAACATGCCGACACCTGTAGAGTCGGAGAAGTAGCTCTTTACTATTTCTCTGAGCATTGCACATTCTGATCTTGGGGTGAATTTTGTGGAATATCCACTTTTGGTAACTGTCTTGAATATTTTCTACTTGTGAATAATATTTCTCACTCTAAAGTGACAAACTGAAAATAGTTTGGAAATGACCTTTTAACCCTTCCCAGATTAATGGGCAGCAGAAATTGCTTCTAAAATCACTGCTGATGTCTTTGGCATTGTGTTAACACACACCTGAATGCTCAAGACCACCAAACTGCCAAAAGCTTTTATTATAGGTGGTCTGATTCATTGAGGACCAATTAATCAATGGCATTTGATTAGCAGCACCTGGCTGATACTTCAATCAATCAATCAATCAAATTTTATTTATAAAGCGCTTTTTACAACTGATGTCACAAAGCAGCTTTACAGGGTTAGTAATAACAGACATCAAATCATTAATCCCTAATCCCCGGTGAGCAAGCCAACAGCGACAGTGGCAAGGAAAAACTCCCTCAGAGCTGGAGGAAGAAACCTTGGGAGGAACCAGACTCACATGGGGGACCCATCCTCCTCTGGTCTACTAAATATAAGTGTGTGATACTTAACCTCTTCATTCATATGGAAGCAGTAAGGGGTACTTAATTTTTCTTACACTCCGTCTGCAATTTGGCCTAGTTTATGTTAACCCTCTGGAGTCGACACTCCGTAATATGCCAGTGGCATATTAACAAAATTTCACACAAACACTTAAATAACTGCGAGATTTTATCCTAGAAACAAAATGAAACATACATCAGAAACCTTAAAAGGGTTTACTATTCAAATATATATAGCTTGAATCAAAACATATTTTTAGATATTTGTGAGAGGAGCTTATATAAGCAGAGACGTTTTTCAGAGCGAGTCGGACAGCTACACATTTTTTCTTGCCATTCATTTGATAATGAAATGGAAATTCCGGACATTCCATTGGTGAATTACCATCCGTGGAATGTGGAATGTGAACCTGAACAAGACATCTCACCTGAGGTAAACAAAAGACAGATGTTGTGTTACCAACAAATCTGTTTATTTAGTGCTGAGCTCAAAAGTCTTGGCTAGAAATGTATAGGGTGTATTTTTCACAATATAGTGTAACACTTTGGAAAATAATTTTAGACGGGTGTAATTTGTAAAAAAATAATAATAATAAAAAAAAATTTTAAAGTAAAGGCATGTCAGACTACATAATAGTGTCTGAAAACCCCTCAGACTCCAGGGGGTTAAATAAATGACAAGTAAATCATCATGTGGTTTCCCTAATTTTTGGACCATCTTAGGAGCAGACATTTATGTCCATCATTGTGTAGCTTCATTAGAATAAGTACTTTTTTTTCCCCATGACTGTATGAATATTTATTCTTCGCCACTAACTTACTATATTTTTTGTCAAATGCAAGCTGAACATTGGGCAAATTTGTACTAAATATAAAATGCCAGAAAAGGTAACATAAATGGTATTTAAATTGCAAATGAAAATTAAGCAGACACAATCTGCAGACTTTGGAATACATAAAGCTCATTTAGAAAGCTAATTTATCTTAGTTGCATATGCAGACTCATAAACATGGCTTGCAATATGATTAATGTCTGACTAGACTCCTTTCAGCATCTTAAATCACTGTCAAATTTCCAACTGCAATAAACATCACCCAACAGAATAACTTTACTCAACGCTGTACAACAAATATTAACATAATTGTTCAGCGTTGCCAAAATATCCAGCAGATTTCACTAAAAAGAAATTAAAAGAGGGGCAATGTGTGACAAATCCGAGTTAGTGGAGTAACGTAATCAGATGTAAATGAGAAGATGAAGAGGCTGCTCATTAAGCCGAACAAACTAGGACAGCCTTGAAATTCATTGAAAGAGGGACACTTACTTATGCAGGCTACGCTGACATAAAAGGACCCAATGGTAGACCAAAGGCATCAAAAGATGCAGGAAAGCAAGTAGATATCTGGGGCTCAAGAGCCTGGCAGAGCAGTGAAGAGAATTAGGTGAATAGGAGTACAGTTAATGAGGTTGACATCATTTCCATGAGAAAGACCTAAAAATGAGCACAGTGGACTTCGGCTGTCTCGGCGGCGTGACAAATTTGCATGACATGACGCAAGATTTTGAGTTTTGTTGAGGTGAGCTACAGCTGTAAATGTTTTGGCTGAGATTTTACATGAAATACAATTAAAATATTATAAAATATCAGAATCAGATTTATTGGTCAAGTATGTAGATACACACAAGAAAAACTAATGTTGGTGTCTCTCTAGTATTACATACAATAGACAGGTTCTCTATATGTCATTTACAGACAATACACAATACAGAGTAAACAATATAAACACACAGACTGTACAGAGACAAGTATTAAAAACAATGTGCCTATAATTACAGAATTCACAACACACAAGAAAACATACAAATTCAATCAAAGACAGGCAGTGTACACGGTTGTGCTGAGGCTGCCATTGTGGCACCATCTTGGATCATAAGTGTATAATATATACACTTAATGCAAGTTTAATGTAAAAAATAGAGATGGAACGATCGATCGGCTATGTATTGGTATCGGCCGATTTTTAATCAAAATATGTGATCGGCGATCGGCCGATATCTTTTGAAATTTAGCCGATCTCAAGATTTCTGTATTTCCAGCTAGCGTTTCATTAAGGAAGAGGAGCCCTCCGCGAACCACATCCTGTCATGTCCCTGCAATTCCTAGCTGAACCACTAGAGGGAAATACATACCCTTTTTTCGACAAACAGAAGGAGTCGCGAGTGGCTAAAGAACCTGCTTACTGTGTTCAGCTGCATGTGGGGATATACAGAATGTCGTCAGTCTGGCAGTTTTTTACCTTGTGTGAAAAAAACATTCATTCATTCATTATCACACCCGCTTAATCCTTATTAGGGTCGCGGTTAGTCCCCCACCCCCTCACTGGGCGCAGGGCAGGGCATTACACTATTCAACTAAGCCCAGGACAGGGCGCCAGTCCATCGCTGGGTGACACACACACACACAGACACACCTACGGACAATTTTTAGAGTACCCAATTCACCTGACCTCCATGTTATTGGACTGTGGGAGGAAACCAGAGACCCCGGAGGAAACCCACGCAGACACGGGGAGAACATGGAAACTCCGC
>BRDA01041159.1:5009-16012 GCA_036984385.1 Crenuchus spilurus
TTTCGGAAAGTTCTAAAGAATGATCACTACGTGGCTATGGCTATGGTCGTAGCCCATAGACAGGCTATGGTGTGGTATCGGACAGATACCCGATGCTGGTATCGGTATCGGTGCATCACTAGTAAGAAATCTTGAAAGGCTTTTTGACAATAGCAATGAGACTGAGAAAACAGGAAAGGAAGAATGAACAAATAAAAGAAAGAAAGAAAGAGAAAGATATTGAGCTGAACAATAAGAATGAAGGAAAAAGAAAAAAGCTCTGGTTTGGGTTATGCTTTTGACAGACTCCTACGCAGGATAAATCTCCAAACCATAGAGTGCATGATGTAACCATAGGAAGGACGAGCAAACACAAATCCCACACAGTAGTCACTAAAGGGATGAAGAATATGCATAGTTTAACCTATGGACACTTCACAGGAACAATGAGTGTTTACAAGCACTTAATAATCTGATCATAATCAGACTTCTGCATGTCATTATTTAAGTAAATAGCATACTCTGGTCTTTTAGACTTGAGTAAGGTCTAGAAATCTGATCAAGTGACCTGGAGTTTAGATGATTTCTCAGTGCATGTATACTCTTCCCAATCTCTGGGATTTCTCAGACTGAGCTTGGATGAAAACAGACCACAGTACTAGAAAAAAGCAAGTAGTAATCACGTTTACATGCAGCTGATTGAGGCCATTCTGATTAGAACTTCTACCTAACTGAACAAAGTGATAATCCTTTAAATAATCCATTACATATAGGGATGTCCCGATCTGATCTCAAAGATCGGAATCGGGCCGATCACAGCATTTTTTAACTGATCGGTATCGGCTTTTCTGAACACAAACCTAAGCCCGATCTTTGTCGTCAACACAGGAGTCGTAAAACGAGAGCAGAGCTTGTATCAGAACGTGATTATAATGTCCGCTGTGTGAAATTACTTCAAAAAGCGATACGAGTCCAACAGCGAGGTGTAATGTCTGCAAAATGAGTGTTTCACGGGGTGGTAGTAGCAGATCTGCATTTAATACAGTGACGTGCGGTGAGGTTCATGGTTGGTGGGGCACTGACTCCTTTAGAGTCGGATTTACAAACATATAAACCCAAAAGGGAGCTTATTCAATTGGCTACTGGTTATTCCGTACCTCATCAGCGTTCTTCTCTCTCACACACACACACACGTAAGGTACGTAGTAAAGATAAGAAAAAACGTTACAATTACAGCAGCGAGAAAACCCGCCGTGCACTTGACTCTCACTCGCCTCCTCAGTAAAAGCACAGCAGCAACAAGCACCCGTTGGCTCACGTACGCCCCCCTTCAGTGCGGCGGAGTACTGCCCTGCCTCACGCTGTGCCTTTTCACTGCGGTTTTATGTCCCATAAGCAAAACTAAATATGTCACTAACACACATTAAACGTAAATGGTTAAAGACATTAGCCAGGGTATAAATCAGGGTATATAAACGTTTACGCAAACATTATATTGGCGACATGCAGCGATACGGCAACAGGCACGCGCCAACTGCATGTATCAGCCCAGTTTGTGATGGATTGTTCTCTCGAGACGGCGCTATGGCCAAGAAGATTACAGAGAGGCTCACTGAATTCACTGCTTTGGATGACCAGCCGATCGCTGTGGTAGAGAATACAGGTTTTCGGCGTCTTTTAGAGCTTTTGGAAACACTTAACAATAGTTTGGAAGCTGGCAGTTTTTCCCTAAAGCATTGCAGTTGTTAAATATAAACATTGATTAATTTTATTAACTATAATGTAATGTGTGCACTGTGTGAAGAGTATTATCTAGTTCTTATCTAGAAAATAGAAGTATCGGTTTGAGACTCGGTATCGGGAGACACAAAAAAATTAATGACTCGGATCGGATCGGGAACAGAAAAAACATGATCGGGACATCCCTAATTACATAGAATAATAATAACCATGTAAACACCTGTATCTGATTAAATTCCCAATCAGAAAGTTTATGTACATTCTGCTCATGTACATTTGTGCCACAGCAGAAGTTTACAACATTCAACACATCTGGAGCTGGTCTGTAGATAATACCAGGTTTAAACTTTTTAAATACTTAAAAAAATAAAAAATCAGGAGAATTATAAGACTTGGAATAACTAGTTATTGAGAGCTTTAACAATACAGCCAATTATTTGTCTGGTGACCAGCAGGCACCTGAGGGATGTTGCAGGCTTGTATGTAAAAAAAAATTAATTAATTGTAAAAATGAGGTTTCACCACATTTCGAATGCATTTTACTGGGTGTCCTGTTGGCCTCTCTACATAAATGATGGTGAGTAATTTTAATACGAATGAAGATATGGTAATAAAATGCGGATTAAATATACCTTAGTATGGGTGAAAAGGCCTGATGTTACAACGTGATGAAAATGTCCACCACCAGTGTGCAACACACTTGAACTCAACACTCCATGTTATGAAAGGTCCTCCACCACCAGTAAAGGCTTTTCACCAATAACCCCATTGTTTCCAAACTGTTTCAGAAATTTCTGTTGTGTCTTCTGAATCGAGTACATTCACACCATAAACGCTTCCTCCTGTACTGTGCATGGTTCTCTGCACAATGCTCAAGGTGAAATAACCAATGTCCATGCTGTGTCCACAATGAAAATTGAAGGCTGTAATGTATCACTGTGGTGGCAGGCAATCAATGGATCCGGATGGACGGGCGCCGGCCTCCACTCCAACAGCTGCAGATATTAGTCATCAGAAATGAACACCCGTCTACCTGCAGTGTAATCATATGTCAGTCTTTCTCACACAGACTGAGGTTTATTTCATCACCATTTTATCACCAGATCTTCATTAATATTAAAGATATTCAAAGAGAATTGTGTAAAGAAGCAAACAGGACACCATGCATCTCCATTTTATGTGTTAAACAATGAAACAGTTTTGGAGCAACGCTGATGATGTATGTTTATATTTTCAGTAGGGCTGCAGGAAAAAATCGCTTCAAGCTCGAATCACGTTTCTAACAATGAACGATCCTGAATCGATTCTCGTTTTCAAAAAAACAATTTTTTTTGCGGGTGCGGATGTGCCTTCTCAGCCACCGTAGTGCTAGGCAAAACAAGGAAGCAGTGTGGGCTACGTACAGGCATGCAAGCCAAGCCGCTGTCTTTGAAAGCAACCATTTGGAAACACTTTGGATTTTACTGTCAACCCGGCCCGGGTAAGAAAGGGCTTGATGTAACACATGCGATTTGCAGAGACTGTAACGGAAAAGTATTTCGTTCGGATATGAAAGAATCGGGAAAAAATCTATTTGTGACCCCAGGAATCGATTCCTGATCGATTCGTTCGATTCCCAAAGATTTGCAGCCCTAATTTTCAGGTAAAGTGGCTCAATGTTTAAAAAAAAGTTTGTATTTTACATGACGTTTACGTCACATCTTATTTACTGTTTATTGGCTGGTTGTAAAGCATAAATATGATTACTGCCTCATGCAGACCTGGAGTTTCCCATTATCTGATTTAAACGTGTTGATCAGATTACTCACAAAATCAGATTCAGTTATCAGATTATGAAGCGAGTGCAAACACACTCAATGTATTTATTACCATTTGCTCCCAGTATTCAAGAAATGCTTTCTACTTTGAAATATTCTTGTCTTCTTTTATAACATTCCACCCTCCACCTGCCAAAAGTAAAAAAAAGATAGAAAACACTGTATATATGTGTTGTATTGGAGCCTATCATTTTGTAATCCACCTTAGGGCTCGACATCTTTATCGCCGCAAATATATCTTTTTTTTTTTATTCTAGGCTAAAGCAGATGTCATTTCTGCACTTTCATTCCGCAGGTAACACGCTGCGCACCTCAGTGGAAGTGCTGTGACCGAGAGGCTCAATGAAATGACACATGGTGCAACAGGAATATTAGATGTATAAACAGACAGTTTTCATTGCAGGTCTCAGTGGAAAAAAACCAAAGCAAAAAATAGACCACGACAGTATGAGGTTTTCTCTCTGACAAAATAGGAGTTGGGCTCTTTGAAGTACTGTGCTTTAAAGAACCTGAGGCGGTTCAGTGTAATTATTTAATACTTAAGCCCACCAGACTCAAGTCAACAATGTATTTTTCATGTTTTATGACAAATTATGCCTCCGACTAAGACAAAAAAAAAACAAAATAAAGATGAAAAGAGATTTATTTATTCAAGAATACATTCTAAGCTGTTTCATTATCAAATGTTTACTCTTAAAACTCATAAGAGTGATAATTACAGTAAGCTGTTATCTTGCTATAAAGCCTTACGTCCATACATACAAAAAATGTAAACATTTAGAGGTTTATGAATTGCCAAGGCACACTAGCCAATGCTTTATTGTTCAAAGCTTAAGTCTGTAACCTGACAGCATATTAGAGTACATTAAACTAATATATATGGTAATGATCACATAGCTATCATCCCATGAGAACTGTGAATTAACAAGCCACATTAAATCGAGTAAGTGAACATTTCAGGGTCCCAAAAGACTCATTTTCATGTGCCACGCTGCCTCCTCTCGGCCATATTTAGCCTCATTTTTTGCTGACTTGCTTTTGTCCCCTGGCAGCGGAAGCCAAAGTTCAAAGCAACACTTGTCCAGCATGCCTAACAAAGCCATCGGAAAGCACTCGTCTCCAGCAAATGACCGGTGGTGAGGAAACAAAAACTGGAGTCAGACCTCAGACTATGCATTGATCACACTGGCACAATTTCTTGAATTCAGTCACATTTGTTTAACTGATCAGTTCACATGAGCTGTGGGTGATCTATACATTATGGAATTCAATAAGTACACCTGACAAATCCATTACACCGACTGTCTTCAACGAATGTGACAAAATCAAGGTTCAGAAAAAGTGTATGATCATTCTCTCTCCTTTTCACATTTACTTTTCTACTCCATTATTTAAAATCTTTACATCAGGTCATATTCAGGTAGTATTATCAGGTTTATATGTCTGTATTTACATTATCTTTTCTATTATGTCATAATATCTAATTAACTGTAACATGCAGGCTATACTCTATACTGCTAGCTCAAATCACATTTTTGGCATATCGAGATTGTATCCAGATTATTTTGCAAAAAAACACATGAAATCCAATTGTTGCAAATTAGATTCAAACCAACTTTGGAGGTTTTGAAATGTGATTACAACCAGATGTGCACAAATCCATCTCAGTCTGGATGATGTAGATGCTCAAATCTAATTTCAAGTGCCTTTTTTGACACTTGCAAACAACAACAACCACGTCAAATCCCGATTGACTGAAATGTGAGGATACGTCTCACGGCGCCTTCTAAAACTGGCAAGCCACCTATCATAATCAAAGGTCCCAAGGACTACCACCAGGATGACACAGTACTTCTTGCTGCACAGTGAATCCAGACATGACTACAGCGCTGAACACTGCAGTGTACACCAGCCTACTCCATCACTGAATCTGTCCTTGTGACATAAGAGCTCTAAACTGCGACTAGACAGACCGACTGTTTGGATGGCAAGATGTTGTGCCTCAACACCAACATGGCTACGGAGTTACTGATGCCAACATCGATAGGTTTGTGGTGTCCGGACATGCAAATCTAATCAAATCACTTGAAAACAACATGCAAACAGTCATCTCAACATCTGATTTGAGAAACAAATCTGATTTGCATACAGTCTGAACACAGCCTAACTTTACTGTAATGATCACGTTACCTTAAACCTGTATTAAATGTTTACTCTGCAGTATTGATAAATATTCTAAAACGTAATTAAACATATAACACCGCTCAGAATATCAATGGTCTCCCAACTCTTAACCATTCCTACACTTTCATATACAGACCAGTGTCAATAATAACCAAAACCACTGTCACTGCAGTCCAAATTCTGTCTTCTGCTTAGCCAGAGGCTAAACATTTTTCAGCTCTGTGTGTTTCTATCTGGACTTCTATTCTAAGTACAATTTCTACATTTGGTTTGTGGGTCACAGTGTACTCTCCTGGTGTTTGTCATATATCTCTAGACACAGATTTCATCCTGAGCAGCACAGGGATTTGAAGTGGTTCAAAGGTCATAAACAAACGCCAGAGGTTGGAAAACAGAACAGAAAAGGTTTGTTTGTGTAGCCTACCTGTGATAGAATTTGGGTGTTATGAAAACACTGTGAACAACAACTGATCGTTACCCAAAAAGGGAGTGATGGGCAAATGGAAACTATGATCTTTGTATTTATGTAGAACATGGCAATTATTGGGGCGGCACGGTGGCTTAGTGGTTAGCACGTTCGCCTCTCAGCGCTGAGGACTTGGGGTCGAGTCCACATCTGAGCGGAGTTTCCATGTTCTCCTCCGGGGACTCCGGTTTCCTCCCACAGTCCAAAAACATGGAGGTCAGATGGATTGGGTACTCTAAATTGTCCGTAAGTGTGTGTGTGTGTGTGTGCGCATGCATATGTGTACACCCAGTGATGGATTGGCGCCCTGTCCTGGGCTTGGTTGAATAGTGTAATGCCCTGCCCTGCGCCCAGTGAGGGGGTAGGGGACTAACCGCGACCCTGGTAAGGATTAAGCGGGTGGGATAATGAATGAATGGCAATTATTGTAAAACAAATGTCATAGCTCACATTATCTGAGCTGTTGAGCAATTATCTTTTAAATAGCGCTGGGCAATTCATCAAACGAATCGAAACCAACATTCAGAACCTCTAACTAACATGTACTGTCCCCATAAAAAACATATTACCATGTGTGTAGTCAAAGGCTATGATAATCGCAAATTAGAATTGAGAATAAAAATTTGCTTAATGGAAACACGACAATTTCGAGAAAAAAAAATTTGCACTAAGATGAGGTTTTTCAGTCGTATTGAAATTGGTTTATATCACAAAAGTGTGATGGAAACACTCAAACTGACTTTTTTCACATCAAGAGAGTCACGTGATCAACAGCCGGACGTTTCTATTGGTGAAAAAGACGAAGAAGAAGAAGACAACAACAGAAAGTAAGAGGCTGAAGATGACGCGGCATATTTGGAATAACGAGGAGAATCCTTGGACAATGTGCAGCTGCTCCACTAGAGATCTCACAGCATCACAAAGTTCATTAAAAGTTGAGTGTGTCATTCTAAAATGTTGAATCCGCAGCTCTTCTGTAAAACCATCGACTACAGTTTCCCAAAAACGCCGCATACGTAGCCGCTCCCAAGTATAAGGGGCTTGTCACTCCAAAGCCTCGATAAGTCTCCGTCTCCTCTGATGGCTGATGATGAGCACTAGTGCCATGGTAGCAGTATCACATCACCCAAGACAACACTGAACAAACAAAGCAATCATTCATTAATCAAAATCAAGCTAAAATGTTCCAATTAATCATGATACAGATTGGAAGTCATGTCGGCCAACTCTTCCTCTAAATGTGAAAAACTGGTTCTACAGAAAACAACTTGGAACATGTAACCTAGTACTCAGTCAAGTTCAGTCAAATCCCAAGCATTGCTCCTTTAAGTATTCCACTGGTCCTGTGTGGGAGAAGATGTGCTGTAATGTGGAAAGCCTGGTGCTGCTTGCAGCAACAGCTCTGCCATGAGGAGTGTGGGTGAGGGCTCCTTGCGCTCTGACCCACCGTCTCGACAGAAACGCAGGGAGTGTGTGTGGCTAATGACCACCCCGGCGCCCTGTAATTCAGTGATGAAGACGTTCTCTCAGGCCAACTGCAAAGTGCCGGCTGGAAGCTTCCAGGGGCAGGCAGGTTAAAGAAAGAGCAGTTGCACTGACAGCACAGAGTTAATGAGTCTTCCCGAGCTCTGTGCTTCAATCTGCCAAACGTCTAACCAGTCAATGCTGCACAGTCCCACAAGGAGTGCTTTAAGAATCCGGAATTAAGGAAGCCTTGAATATTGCAGAGAGGGTATGGAAGGCTTCTGCTAGGCTCTGGAGATCATCGGTGCCTAAAGTGTAAGGGACCTTGAGTGACATGTGACACTCAAAGACCATGTCTGTCAATGATTTCAAAGGAACCATATGTCAAAACTGCTCTGTCATGTCAAATAGCTTCACATTTAAATGTCTTGACGGGTCCCATGCTGCCACGGGGAAGAGTGAAGCATTCTCTGCACTGTACTGGCCACTGAATTAAGGATAAGGGATATATTTGACACTCACAAGTTTAACTACCTGTTTTAGAGCTCCTTTACCTCACCCTCAACCAGATGCCCTAGATATTTATCTGTGCAGTATGGTGGCTCATTATTATTTATACTGGCTAGCTCTGCCACGAGAGACACTATTCCTCCAGTCTCTGTCGCTAGGGACAAGATAAACTGAATGTTGTCAAACACCACTTCTACAACTCCCATGCCTACGCTCCAACCCTGGTCTCTTTTAGCTTCATTTAGCATGTCTGAAATGCAAGCAAGGCAGCAGTGAATTCACATGACAGTACTTCAGTTTCTCCTTGCCAGTCGGCACTAAGGCCCCCCATCAGGACAGAGCGTTATATCTCCTTGGCTGCCCTCTGTAAGAGCCCTAGCTCTATCATTGCCCTCCATGTCTCAGAGCCTCCAGACAGGAGGGCCGTTAAAGGGACAGAGACGTTCCGAGGCATCTTGTGTTTGCCCCACTTATGTTTGCGGGCCAACACTGGAAACTTCACTAGGGTCCAAAGCAACCTTGCCATGGGCTTCAACGGCTAAAAAATAACCTTCTCATTTCAGAGCTCACCGCTACCCGACGCCATTATTAGGTTTTAATGTTCAAAGAGAAACAGATGAATCCCCTACACTGTTCTCATTTGTTCTCAGGGAAACGTTTCATGTTTTGCGAGAACAAAAATGATTAAACATCATGAACTCCACTGTGGCTATTCATTTCTGTTTAAAAAATCATTTTATATGTTCTGTTTATGCAAAGAAAGAAAGGAAATATCAGGGAGCAGGAAATAGCATGTTATGTATCATCAGCGATGCTGGATTTGCCTACAGATGTATACCTAACTCCAGAGAATAATGGTAGATATCTGCAGATTTCTTCTCTGAGGTATAAGATGTACGAGATGAAAATTCCACGCTGCTTATTGCCTCTTGATGGATTTGGGTGTGGGAAGGGGGGGTGGGGTGCACCACTGGTCTTTTCTTCCCTCATTTATCCTCATTTGATTGTAAACCACAATCAGGCATGCTGAGCCCAAAAAGATAACAGTGCTCAGCGCTGTGACTCTTTATCGCCTCCCCCAAATCACTTCCACCGTTGTCTTCACCTTGGTGATGATAATTTGCACCTGATTTCCATTACTGATGCTGTTGTTGCTGCTTGCCATTTGCAGAACCTGTGTCTCTCAGTGATGTAGGACCACCACATCTCATCACTTCCAGCTTAAAGAGTTCATTCCAGTCACAATAAAGGCTTGAGTACAGTCATTAGAACCATCTTATGTGCCCAACACAGGGACCAAATACATGACTCCAGGCCCGACGCATTTCACATAAGAATATCATTGCAGGAGTTAAAGCAATCAGTCACTGCAGGGGTGCAGTCCTGCCCATGAAGAGAGATTGTTCAAAGCATGTTTTAAGGACCCATCCAAAGTCCTCTGACTACTCACTGCAATAGAATTAATCAACAAAAGATGTGAGACTCACTATATTCACTTTAAATGGGACTGCCTAAAAAGTCCCATATTCAAAATTACATGACATAAAGTGCTCTTCTCATCCCACCCAAAAAACTGCACTTAAAAGCTACTTTCAAAGAGCTGATGTGATTTATACAGCAGATACTGGAATTACTTACTTGCACTTCCATCAAAGTAGGCCTCGGCCTGCAGGAAAGTTGCTGAGGATGGTACTAGAGTAAAGACAATCTAAAGTCAATATATGCTTTTTCATTAAAGCAGATTAGAAAGTGCAGCGTGCTGTCAGGTCACCTACATTATGAAAGTCCTCTAGGGCATTTCTCTTTCATAACTCTTAAAAGTATTAACAATATCCCACATAATCTGGTGTAGATGAGCAGAAGTTCATGCAGAAAAAAATTAAGCATTCATTTTGTTCCTTCACTTGCTTGATGAATCAGAACGGATTTATTTTAACTGCTATTTTTTAACGTCTTTTCACTTAAACTCACTTAAAGCATAAAAAGTTATCACACTTCTTTCCTCTGTGGCATCACTTCTGATTACAATAAGACAAAAATGAGAGCACAAACAGGCACGGCTCATTATAGCATATCCAACCTTATGCAGCACTCTCACAAAAATTAATTGCCATGGAAGCAATTATTATTTGAATAGCTAACCTTCATTTTCTCAGCTTTGGAAATCAACAATGCAAATATTTAAAAACGTTACAGTACATTCCTCTGACTCTTCGGAGAAAACTCTTCAGAGGAAGTACAGAATTATGACGTTTCCCCAAAGGAAGAAAGTCAGCTCAACAGTGTAGTTGAACGTGAAATAACCAAATAATTCACAATCCTAAGAGAATTGTAAGTAAAAGTCTATTGAATAGTATGCACCCAAGATTTCCAATCACCTTCACACCTGTGTTCTTGTGATGTGACAATAACAGTGATTTGATTTTGATGTCTCTTTTTCAGTTTACTGTAAAAAAATCTACAAGGTCACATCCTAGTTCCTGTAGACCAAAGTTGACAAGTCAAAAAGAAACTTATGTCCCACATAAAAGGGTGATGGCTATTATGGAAACTAATTTTGGAATACAGTGGTAACCCTACTTACGAGCATCCCTACTAACGAGCATTCCAGGTAACGAGTCGAGATCTCGGAATATTTTTGTTATAGATATACATTTCTTCAAGTATGCCAAACCGCTAGTGGCGCTGCGGTCATAGCATCTCCTAGATGCTAGCGTAGAAGAAGAGGTCAGTCATTACCTTTGACTGCTGTCCAGTGAAAGTGAAAGTGAAAGTGAAAGCGACACAAAGACAGCAAAAGGTAGTGAACAAGAAAGTTAGATACATTTTACTTTTACTTTTCA
>BRDA01041159.1:16022-34637 GCA_036984385.1 Crenuchus spilurus
GTCTGTCACGTTCCTGGACAAACTGTTAGTCGACCAGTCCAGGTTTACAAATTTTCGTGTTAAAAAATGTTTTCCCAACGAAACTCCAGAAAAAATGAGAATTATAATGAGTTTTTAATCTAATACGTATAAATATACGTAAATTAACCTTCATCCAATTGTTTTCAAGTACCTTATAAAGGGCACAAGCATTAAAGGTTTAATGGTTGTTGATGACTTCTGTCGTGATGTTTATTCACCAACAGAAAGTAAATTTAAATATAAGGTCACTTACACGACACACGTAACAAGACCTCCTGACATTAGACAGGAACTGTGTTCTTATAATTTACCGAACAATCGACTTATTGACTTATGGGGAAAATGCATCCAGCTAATGAGCAAACCAGCTAACGAGCTCGGCTCCTGCACGGATTAAACTCGTAAGTAGGGTTACCGCTGTATATGCACACATGACCTCAATGACAGATCAATCCTGATATAATGAATTAAACAGCTTTTTGAAGAACTTTGAAAGAGATAAAATGAAGTATGTTTGGCAGCAGCGTTGCTGGTTTTCACTAATTACTAATTTAGCAATTTAGATAAATATAAATAAAACTTTTTTATTAAAAAAATAAAATATTAATAAATATTTTTTATTAAATATTTAATACAAAATGGCTTGTTAGCTGAATAAATACAGTTATTCAGCTAACAAGCCATTTAATATTCTTGTGTCAAGGACAGATTACAGTCCTCCAGAACAATGCACACAGCACATTCACTGGAATATAAATTTAAATGAAAGACAACCACTTATTTGTAGTGCTGTCTTCAGTAGTTGTTGGTAATTTGGAAATTACGAACACGGGAAATATTCCATGAACTTTTGTTAACCTACTTCCAATTAAATGCATATAAATATGCATAATCTAATTTTTGAGTAATATTAAGAGTAAAAAAGACCTCAAAGCAACCCTTTTGTAAAAAATTGTGCTTTTAAACATTTGGACCTGACCAGCTGATTGTCAAACAGGTCCTTGCACTGTCTGGTATATGCATTGTTTTCACACAGCACTTAAAATGTTCAGCTGAACCCCTTTGGCAAAAGCTTTTTAGATGTTTTCCTCCTGGACGATCACTCTAGGCCTTTCTGCCTGCTACCTGATCTGACATTATGCTTTTTTATAAGGTTACATCCCACTTATCCCTCATTATTAGGCCCTCTGTGGTGCCATTATCACTTTAAATACAGTTAAAATAAACTGCACTTAGCTCTGAGATTTTCTGTTTATCAACTCACCCAAGCAGACCCTTCTCCCGCTCTTTTCACAAGCAGGCCAGGATTGTAAGGATTTTTGCTGCAACGTCCGTTGTTCCAACAATGAGTCGTTCTTTTGACAGAGAATTGCTAGATATCCACTATTAGAAGAGGCCTGTGTTTGACTCATTTGGCCCTGACAAGTTGACAAGCTCAAGCTGTACCATTAAGTTTTGGTCTGCCGCCAAGCAGGCGTGTCAAACGGATGTGGCTTGAATGTGTGATTTGTGAGGATGTTTCACTGCAATGGATGCAGCTGATTGGATTATAAGTGTGCCAGTATTAAATTTATAATGCTATAGCAATTTGCTTAGTCTTTCTCCGTGTGATGATGGTACAATTCATGGCTTGAAGAAAGTGGTGGCAGATTTGTGAAGTTATTACAAGCTTTCAATGTAGAATTCACATCTATCGCTGATTTTGGCATGTTCTGTTCTCCATCACAACGAGGCAAGTACAGTAAATACTGGTGGCCTCATGGGATTAATGCGTTTCTTGCCGACATGAAATTCACGAAATCGTCCCGCATTGGTATTACAGTACATGCAGTAATTCTCCCCATGCACAATTTCAGTAGACAACAACGTTTATCCCCCGTACAATCTAATGACAATTGTGATAGAATCACTTCAAAAGCTTCTACTGGAAATAGTAAGGGTTTTATAAGCCTATAAGCCCTCAGAGTAAATCTTCTGTCAGGCACTACAACAAAAGTTTCCTCTCATCCAGAAGCAAAGTCTAAGTTTCAGAAAAGTAAACCTCTAAAGTCCTGGTGGTTTACTCAAATCTGACCTTCCCAAATGAAGCAGGCATGGTTCCTTTTGCCTGCCTGGCCTTTCTGAGAGCAAAACTTGTGTGCTGGGATCCTTTCTGAAAGAACATTATTAAAGTCTCTTTAGTGGAAAGGCTGCTCGCAATATGGTCTCTCAGATCTGTGTTTGGACAAAGTGATGGAGTTCAAAGCAGCACACTGAGAACAATTATTATAAGCTCCCATGGCGATTGCTTTTGCTTTCCATCAAAAGATGCCATCAAACCCCATGGTTTACCAGCACTAAATAATGAAGCAGCGTTAGTAGTGGCAGACATGCTCAGACAAACCATGCCCTACGGGCTCTAGATCACACAAACTACTAACAGCTGATGATAATAGCTTTCCTCAACAGCCGAATCTTGCAAATGCTAGTCATGGTCATTCCAAAGCCAAGAGCTAGTGAACTGTCACAGACGTGGCTACAAAGGGGATGACAGGTATCCGGAGTAAAGATGTGTCTTTTCACAGTTACAGCACTTTTGTGGTGGATGGAACGTAATGGCAGGAAACTACACATAACTATCTGAAGGTGAGCTGACATTACCCCCTCCACGGATAGGCTGTGTACAAGTTAAAAGGCTGATTTACATTTATATTGCAAAGCCAGTCTTGTGCTTGTAATTGGTGTTGTGGAGCCCCCACCTTCCCCCGACCGCTCCCACCTCTGTACATAGGCACCCTGTGTCGTGCAATCAGCCTCTGTTCCCACCTGCACCAGGCTTGTGGGAGAGACAGCCAAGTCAATCCAGGTGTAATTCGGAGCTCTACCACAAAATTCCCAGAGACACTGAAGCCCTTATCAGATCAGCAGCTCAATTCTTCAAAGTGCCTCCTGTCCCACAACACAAAATACATCTTCCTCGCTCTGTCCCATGTAGAATTTAACAAGGCTGTCAGTGCATTTACTGGCTTGTTTACTCACATCTCTCAACCACTGCCAGGAAATACAATATAACAACTGTTTGTGATGCGGGGCAAATATGTGCAGGCATCACAGTGATTCATAGCTGCAATATAGCACAAGAAGTGCAGAATAAAGTGATTTTGATGTTTTCTCAAACTATCCCTTGCAGCAAATGAAGGGGAAAATAAATGATCGAATGATTGATTGCACAAAACAGGGCTTGCAGCACACGCATGAACTACACACTCTGTGTACAAAGGCACAAGCGCTCACACAAACATGTCAAGATTTAGATTTAAAGAATCATTCATTATGCAATTAGCCTATTCAGTGCTTCCTTGTGGCTGTGATACATAAAAGCTAGTACAAAATGTGATAATTGAGGCTAAAGACACTGCCAGGAAGTCTTGAATTGAGGCACTAAAATGTGTAAGATATAGTACTAGTCCTTTTGTGTACTGTCTACTGAAATATATTCACTTAGAAAGACATAACTGCAAAGGTAAAACCACTGATGAAACCTGAAGAAATGCCACAAGGAAATGTTTTCTACAACTCCCATTATCGGGTTCTGCAGGCTTTGCTCTCAGCTCGGAATTTAATGGTCTTTGCAGAGCGGCTGGTATTACTTTTGTTTTATGTGCATTGCACATCAATTTGGAGCCCATTTATCCCTCACATAATCTGCTGAGATGCACTTTGAATGATTCGGAAGGAGTGCAGATTGCACAGAGCAGCCGCTACATCTCCCACTCTTCCATTATTATTTTCTCTTTACTTATTTATGGGCTAATCTGTCTGCCCAGTATCAAATTACCCAAAAACAAATATGAGAGAGAGAGAAAGAGAGAGAGAGAATACAAGGGCTGACTGCATCACCACAGGCAAATGGGGACACGCTCACAGTGCCAAACTGACCCAATCCAAGCAAACTCCACACTCCAGTAGACAGCGAGAGGTAATAGTTTATTTGATCAAAAACTAGAGTGTTCACTAGTAGGGCTGCCAATCTTTGGGAATCGAACAAATCAATCCAGAATCGATTCTTGGAGTCACAAATCGATTTTTTTCCGATTCTTTCAAATCCAAACAAAATACTTTTCCGTTGCAGTCTCTGCAAATCGCATGAGTCACGTCCAGCCCTTTCTTACCCGGGCCGGGTTGACGGTAAAATCCAAAGTGTTTCCAAATGGTTGCTTTCAAAGAACGCGGCTTGGCTTGCATGCCTGTACATACTGTACATAGCCCACGCTGCTTCCTTGTTTTGCCTAGCACTACGGTGGCTGAGAAGGCACATCTGCACCTGCAAAAAAAATGTATTTTTTTTAAAAACGAGAATCGATTCTGAATCGTTCAATGTGAGAAACGTGATTCGAGCTCGAAGCGATTTTTTCCTGCACCCCTATTCACTAGAGTTGCACGAGGTATCAATAGTTCGATACTTGTTCGATACTACGACACTTCAAACGATTCGATTCTGTAATACTCTATGCTTTCGATACTATAGCTAAGTCAAAGCACCACGCGCAATTTGTATCTCACACTCAAGCCAGCATTATGTCCTCATATTTGTGACAGAGTTCTGAGCGCGTTTTGAGTGGGCAAGCAGATTTTTGCACACACACAAAGGCAATATTGAAAACAAATCTCTCATTTGCTTGCTCAAAACATTTGCGTGTGCTCAACATTGTGGCGCAAACAAAATGCCATAGAGCAGCGTGAACGCTATCGTTAGCATGGCGAAACCGAAAAATGTGACCCCGACAGGTCTTTTTTCAAATGAGTTATATGCATATTTGTAAAGAGTACTGTTAGAGGAAACCTCACACAAAGTTTCAGACGATTGTCTCCTCATACTTTCAGAGATATAGCATTCAGAGTCTTAGAATACTGAAAGTCAACTCAGTTTATTTGTGTCACAAGACATTAAAACATCAGAAACATTTAAAAGATAATCAAAATAAATCAAACTACCAGAAATGAAGACTGAAAGAGGACGCTGAAGTCATGTGACCTGTTCATGTTTGGCGGATGGATACATGAGCTCACATTTCTACACTGAAGAGAAGTAGTTCAGGAGCAGAATGACAACCAACAAACTTGTGTACCTCCGCGGTAGAGGATTCTCGTCAGGATTCGAGGAGTCACAGAAACGCGTTACTTGGGGAAATTCTGCAAATTCGCTGAATGGCTTTCTGCACAAAAACAACTTTTTTTGGTGAATTTAAGTTTTGTTTTTGTTAAAAACATGTGCTACAATAGATATTTGAGACTATCATAAGTTTTGTCAATAATGTGAGTTACAGACTAAACGACGTGACCAGCAACTTTGGCCTGGTTTTCTCTGGAGGGGTCACAAAAATTCTCTCGCATACGTAAATTGTGGAATAATGGGTCTAGGAGGTGAAGTGTTGACATATTTTGCCTACATCGCTGATGAAGACGGGAAGCAACAGTACCCTGGCTAAGCGTTTGGCCGACAAGCAGCCTGACCTCTACAGAGAGCTCAAAACTCAAGTTAATGGCTACAGCACAGAGCTTTCTTAAGTGCTTAGTGAAATATTTCGTAACTGTTTACGTCGGCCATAAGCTAATTACTCGCCTTCACACGTGGCTCCTGATGATCCTCACGTGTTCACGTTTCAATTGCTCTTAGGCTGTATGTTTGATGTATGTATTATATAGTAATTTTAATGCTTTATTTAGCAAAGATTTCATTTGAATTAAAGATTTTTAAATAAATCTGATTTTTCAGTGTTTTTTTTGTGTTAAATAAACAATTGAATTTCAGACAAAGGAATTACTTTATATTTTTGTTGTCAAAAAATACTTTTTATTTTACTTTATTTTTATTTTTACTTTATATTTTTGTTGCCATAGTATCATTTAGGTATAGAGAATCGCAATATTAAGCTTAGTATCAGTATTAAAAATCAAAATTGTGGTATCGTGACAACCGTTTTTTTTTTTTTTTTTTTGTGGGCATATCACTTTTTAGAGCTAAATCCTGTTTCTTCACTAACAGCTTAACCACAGATTCAAAGTTCGAAGACATGGACAGGTAAACAAAACACAAAAAAACAGACATCAGATTTCAACAGGTGTGAGATCGGGACCACTGTGTATGTCAAGACTGTCTTGGCTGTCCTTGAAAATGAATACAGCAGAAATGGTTGTCCTGTATGAAAACCTCAGTCGAAATTTCAGTGTTTTGAGAACGAGGTGAAACAACGGGCAAGCTGATGGGTGTCTCCCAAGACAGAAGTGCTTGAGGAATTACTTCATCATCCATGCATCAGCTGCTACAGCCTGGTGTCTTTATAAAGAGATATGACAATTCAGCAGTAATAATGAGAGACTGAGTAGGACGCTTGGAGGACGTGGAATGGTTTGTTTAGTTTGTATGCTGCTTTCATTCTTGTAATCGCAGAGGTCATATGTAAATGATACAAACATTTATAGAATGCCTCAAACATGCCTGAGAGATGCACATGCAATAGCGATGGTTTGTTTTTTTTATTCCACAGATACTGCCACAGTCCATGTTGCTTAAAAGTCAGCTCTGTTTGCAATATAATTGTCAGTGGATACATTGACAACATCTTGTTGCCGGGGACTCAGTGCGTGGGCCGCAGAACGGCATGTTGCACAGTCCAGCCACCAGAGTAGAGAAGCAATGCTGACAATGCCAGTGTTGTTTATGACACTTAAGCAGTTAATATGATCCCTTTGGGAACTAGGCAGCAATGAGAGTGCTACAAAGAAGATCCTAGATGTTTAATACTTGCAGAATGAAGTACAGGCTCTCTGGTGGTGATCGTGAATGGTAAGTACGAGAGGCATACATAATTATATATAATGTTGGTCACTCTAACATTTTCTCTCATTTCTGCATTTGGCACAGTGAATGTTTGTGCAGCCCTGAGGGCCAGTTTAAAGGGTTCCTCGGCGACTTCTTGTCAGCAGCAGCTCCATGGCCAGTGCAGGGCAGCTATCAATGTGATTGTCCCAAATGCTGCAGGGTAGAGTTCCAGCGCTTCCTCTTCACAGTTTGAGTGGCAGTAGGGCCAAGCCACAGATAAAAGGATGAGACGGAGGGTGTCGTCTCTTGAAGGGGGTGTCAGATCACATAAACGCGTCCGCTGCTTCTGTTTTTCCAGCCGCAACACTCTGATTTCGCTGTCAGCAGATGCTAAATAAATCCAGCCTTCATTTGTAACACAAGTATTCACGATGGTAAGAAAAAAAGGTCCCCAGAGGCTTCTGGAGACAGAGACTATTCGGTCTTCAGTCATGAACACCTGATAGCTTTTCATCATGCCAGTAAGTGCTTTCCACAGTTGCAGTTGCTCTGATGGAGGATGCAGGAAGCTGATGTTAGGTCCTTGAGTGACAAGAGGTAAAATATCTACACAGCAGTTTAGAAGGCAGTTGGGTGATTTTGGTTAATTTCAATATCCAATTATACTATGAGCATTATATGATTTATAAACCAGAAAAAAAGTGAATTTTGATGTGACTACTGTGTTTTTATTTTCTTAAATTTAGAAAACATTATAATAGTATTATATATTTTCACCACAAGCCACATTTCCAGAAACATACTTGGTATGCTTTTGATTTTTGTATGTTTTTAACTGTTCTCTTACAGATGCACTTGCATATGTTGTAGTTGCTGGGTATTTGTTATGATGACTGCTAAGACATAAAAATAAATGTTGCTGTATCATGCCAGGTATAATCATATAATCACAAAGTTCCCAGTGATGGATTGGCACCCTGTCCTGGCTGTGGTTAAAATAGTGGAATGCGCTGCCCATAGTAGGGGTATGGGGAACAACAATGACCAGAATTAAGTGGTTAAGAAGATTGATGGATGAATGAATTGACAAGGTAAGCTCTTCAGGTTTGAATCCAGAGAAGAAGATGGGTAGGTACCTGAGGCTAGAGCTAAGTGATATGGCCAAAAATTTTATCACAATAAATTTTTCTATATTGATCAATCTTGATAATTATCACGATATTAAATTTTCTAACACTGTCATAGTTTTAAACAACCTCTTTCTAAAAACATCAGACTAAATACATGAAATGTTACTATTTAAAACATTAAATTGTTTATTGCCAGAACATAATACGTTTACAGCCATCGCTTTGTTTAAACTTTGCTGTCGTCGCAGCCACTCCAAAATAACAGGCTAGAAAGCCAAGCTAACAGGCTAATGCTAGCACTCGGGCTGACACACACACACAGAGCCCCCCTCCTTCTCCTTCTCACACAAACAGACGAGCTTACAGCAACATCCCGCTCTCCCCGAATCACACGCTTGTCTTAAACACAACAGTGCACTTTGGCAATGCTGGAGAGGAGGAGCTAACAAGCAGCAGCATTAGACTTCTGGACTCACTGTCAAGCTGCTTATACATAAAATGGAAACGAACGTTAATGCTTATCGAATTCTATTTTCCCAGCTTATCATCATCAAGGAAAAAATTATCGTCAAAAAAATCGATATCGTTTTATTGCCCAGCACTACCTGTGGCACACTTGCAGTATTCGTACGCTAAAAATTGAGAATTCACCTAAAGACCCATACAGAAAGTGACATGGTGCCTTTGTGCTTCCATGAAAGCCTGAACCTGGATCTGACATACAGCTTTGTCCCACTAAAACAGACAAATACTAGCAGACAAATCCTGTAAATCAACAATAGGTAACGAAAGAACAAAGTGTAGCAGCTGCTACCCAAAAGTCCTGATGCATTCTGCAATGGCTTCTGGATCTGGTGCAATGTTAAGTGTTAAAACATCTTTAAATGTTTACTATGTCAACTAGAACAATAAATATCACTCTGTTACTTCTGTGATTCTTCAAATCTGAAGACAGAAATGGCTCCACTTGTTGCAGGTGGGTGGAGACAGCACTTCAAATAAAATCATTTTACACGGTGGCACTTTGTAACAAGAAGACCAGCAATTACTTCTGACATGGCAAATGACTTATCCGTGTTTTCAGCAAGCTGACAGCAAGAAACCTTCCCTGCCCTCTGCTCAGGTAGTATATGTGGCACCATCTGCAGCAAGTGCTCTCAATGTTATATCCGTAGTACCTTGTGTAATGGAAATTTCATTCTGTGTTATTTTGACTCAGCCAACAATGTACCAGAGTTTTGAGAACAGTAACCCTTTCTTTCTTACCTGCAGTACAGAACTGAACATGCATTTGACAGAGTACCCCGTACCCACAGTCAAGTAAAAGTACTGTTGCTTTGGAGACATAATGAATCCAGTGAAAGTAAAAACATCTTTGCAAACAAACTGAGAAGCACAAAACCACCAGGCCAAATCTGAACTGCAGTAGAACTACACCTATCATCATTCTGTAAAGACAATTAGCTTGTCGACAATATTTTTCTCTTACTGAGGCACTTTTGGCATACACTATAATGACAAAATCTAAAAAGACGTAATAAAAACTGGATGTTGATATAAAAGTCAAAAGTAGATTCATTTTCTTGGGGATACTGAGATGAAGTAACAGTATTGTAATTTTAAAAGAAAACCTGGGTACATGTAACTAGTTACTACCAAATTTGGTATTTGGTAGCAATATAACTAGAATACAAGAAGTATAATATAGAATCAACCATCAAATCCAAGCTTAATAACAGGTAGTTTCCCTATTTTTAAAGTGAAGACCGTTGCTTAGGTATTTGCTGTCATTATTTCCATGGAGAATCCACAGACAGAGCACTTTGCATTTAAACTGTGTAAACATTTCTATATTTTAATAATTATTTTAAGCACATAGCAGATTTTGTTCTATTTGTTCTATCATATTTATTTGCCAAACTCATGTAGGAACATATCGTTTCTAAGTAACCAAAATAAATCAGTAAAATAAGCCTCCACAGGAATAGTTATTAAATGTTTTTATTGTTGTAGACAAGACGCTGCGTATTTTAAGACGTTGACACAGTTCAACACAGCATGATAAATTTAAAAGAGAATGTATAGTATTGGTATGGAGCCACTGGATTTATCTGCCATAACAGTGCAATAGATGCACTGGAGAATCTGGGGGAGCTGCAAACGCGTCCTGACAGTGCATGCTAGGAAATGTCTTATTGATGCAAATAACTGTGGAGTTAACTAGTTCTCTATTCGTATTTCACCTGATTGTAACAGAGGAGGCAATAGAAGCCATTCATGACACTTCAGCTGTTTTCTTGTAATGGTAATACAGCAGAAAGATGTGTGTTTGCAAAGACGTGCTGTGGATGTTAAATCTTTAATTAATGAGAATTTTCAATAGTGTCAACCTTGTTTTCTGTTTTGGTTTTGAATAGTCCTGTTTTCCTAGTAAGAAATGACATCCTGTGTAGTATTAAAGCAGTAAGTGATCACTGTGGTTATTCATTATAAACAAACATAGCTTTTGAAAAGAACTGCTTTCCGAATGTAGCATAGCTAAGAACTGTCACGTTAAGTGAAGCAAACGAAAATAAGGCCTAACCTTTATAATCCTTATTGAGGTAGACAATGAATTCAAGCCTGGAAGTAGGTTAAAAGCCGTGAAGTGGTTGGCTAACCTTTAGGTGTCGCTGCTCTAAAAATGTTTCTGTTTCCATAGTGATTGAGCTCATCAATATAAAGGTTTGGTCTTTAATTTGATGTTGAACAAAGCTGACAATGTCAACAGTTACACAGTGAGGGAAACAAGGCTGTTATGAGCCTGAAGGAATTTAAATCGGCTGTCACTAAATTGAGAGAGAAATAGACAAAAATATATTTATTTATTTATTTAACTAAATATAAAAACAAACAAAAAGCATAAAAAATATTCAACCAAATCTGTTTTCTACTTTGGAGTGGTGGTAAAAGTGAATGTAAGATATATTATTCCATTGTACAATGTACACTACCACTCAAAAGTTTGGGTTTATCCAGATTTACTGAGGTAGAACAGTGTCACCGCTCTTTATCTCAATTTTATTGTCTCTCACAAGTTGCTGACAGTGAGTTTCTAGACTTTAGCACTGCTGTTAACTCTCCACCAGAAGTTTTGCACATGTTTTTGAAAAGGTATCAAGGGACGTGTGAATATAACAGTAGAATATGAGACAGTGTTCCATAAACAACTTCAATAAACACTATTAAACACTGGAATACGAGATCTTTGCAGGTATTTCTTAACTAGAATTGAAGGTTATCTTTTTCAAAATCAGTTAAATAAGTGCTATAGCACTAATCTACCTCCACAAAATGTCTTAAACTTCCATTGGAGAGTATACAGCTCTACTAAAGCCTATAAACTCAATGCCAACTTGTGGGAGACACCAAAACTGATCTAAAACACAGCGGCACTGTCCTTCCTTTACCTTCTACCTGAGAAGCAGCAGTATTTCTGGATTTTATCCGAGTCTCCCAACAGCTACAAAGAAGAACTTTCTCCTGGAATAAAATGATGTGTTGTCAAGGACAATATTCTGTTTAATGGGTGACCCCAAACTTTTGAGCAGTCATTTATATTGGAACTAGCTATGAACAATGAAAGGAGGCCTAGAGGGTACTGTCTACAGTAAACAGATCTCTTCAAGGAAAAAGTGTCATTGTTTTCTTGTAGGTGCTAAAAAACGATTTTCAGAGGGAAGAACTCATTTGGGCAAAACCACAATTGCTCTCCCTCTCAAGAGTAAAAAAAGAAAAAGAAAGAAAAAAAAAACTACCGTTAGCCTCAGCATCTCTGCCCATATCCACTCATAAAAGCGGTAATAAAGCTCGCCTCTTGAGATCTGATGTAGAGTTCCTGTGAGACCGTGAGTGCGGGCAATATTAAAAGCTTTATTGCTGATGTCAGATTCAAATTAGGAGTTTGTACTGTGTTCGACCCTAAATGTGTTTGCTCAGCTGCGTGTTGCTCCTTCTTAAGGACACATTAAACCCATATGAACATCAGACAAAATCAGCAAATGGCATATGAAATACTACTGAGAGGGAAAAGCAATCCACCAGACTGCTGTAGATGAAAATGAGCCTATTCAAAATAAAATGAAGTCAGCTAGACTCCGCAATATTCGAACGCAGGCATTATGCCATATTAAGAAACCTGGGAGTATTTTCTCAACACTTAATACCACACACACATCTGAACTTTTCAGGAAAAAAGGATGAACAGCACAAAGCAGAGAAACAAAGACCTGTATAAGAAGTTTCAAAAGTCTCAGCATAACTGGTGCATCATTTCATTAATGCGGTAATCAAGGTTAAAATAAGATTCAATAGTGAAGCCAAATGTACAGACCTCAGCCAATGATCTACGGTCTTACTATGTACAGATAAGTTACATTTTATATTTTTGTTTTATTCTTTAAACTACTAAAAGCATTTCTCCCAAATTCCAAATGAAAATATTGTCATTTGTAGCATTTATTTGCTCAATAACAAGTTTAATCAGACCTCAAATAAGGCAAGAAAGGTTCCATTTTACAAACACAATACTAATGTTTTACTTCAGACATTAATATTTGGTGGACCAAGCCTCTTTTGGCATGCTCACCAATCTTTACAGCAAACATTCATGCAGTTTGGATTTATCTGATGTCTTGTAAACATCCGTCTTCCTCTTCATCACATTATAGAGGTTTTTACATTACATTACACTTTTTATTTTCCTCACTTTTCTGGCATTATTTGAAAACACTAACTGGACTTTATATTGGATGAACATTTCATTCCCAACAGAAATGCTCAAAAAATGCTTGAAATTAAAAGTTGAAAGGTTTATTACCTTCTCTTGCAAAGTTACTATGCTGAAGGTTTCATAGCAATAATATACATATTTCGACACTGAAGTGCCATTGAGCAAGGCACCTAACCCCCAAATGCTTCCCAGGTGCAATGGATTGTGTGTTCACTAGTGTGTAATGTGTTATACTGCACATGTGGATGTCAAATTCCACTGTGATTGTGTCACTTTCACTGTGACTACTGTTGCCTTAGTGAAGCGAGGCACCAATTATGCTTATGATGAGCTCACATAAACATCTGTATTGGAACAAAACCTTGTATCACTATAGAAGCAAAGTAACCTTCTTAACTTTTAATGGAAGTCAGTATAAAAAGATTTAAGCTCAAGTCAATTGTTCTCTTGATCATGAAATTTGGAGATAGAAGGTCTGCGTTCCGACAGATAGGATAAGCAGAGCTGAAGAGTGAAGCCAAAGCTGAACCATGTACTTGCTAACTTCATTACGTTTAAAATAACCATGAACAGTAAGCACATATTAGCATTATCTGTCAATGTGACTGAACTGACTGCCTTCAACGTTTACTACTTACCTGAATCAAATGACACAAGGCTCTAAACCTGTACAAAAACTCAAATATTGCATGGATGTGTCAGGAAAGGAATAAACTGAGGGAAAAACTGTAGCATATTTCCGTCAGAGTTCATTTAGCAGGTGAATGTTAGCTTAACGGTTTCTAACGGTCGCGTTTTCTGACAGAGAGTGAAAAACAGGAAAAAGCTCCGGTTTACTCACCGAAACCTACAAGCCAGGGCAGTATAAATACGCCTGGGAGCATTGTAGGAGAAGAAGGGAAGAGAAAGAGTGCCACACGATGGAGAAAAAGTCTAGTAAACAGCGCGAAAGGTCCGAGGAAATTCTGAAGAGAGCTAGCTGTTAATCTGAGGTAACCGTAACCGTCACTAGTCGAGTTGACTTTCTCAGCTGTCGTCCTCTCTTCAGTGCCCGTTTTCTTCTTTTTCTGACAGAAAACTGACATAAATAAGTCTTCAGCCTGAGGCTGGCACGTCTTTCTCGCAGTCTCTCAGCACTTCTCCGTCTTTCCACACCGACTCTCTACGTCTTTTCTCTCCAACTCTCTCCGTGTCTTCTCTCAGGCGCGCTCTGCTCCGCTCTCCCGCGCAGAGGACCGTTTTACTTTTCTCCCACCCGCATTCTGACTAAACCCCGCCCACCGCGCGCCGCGATTGGCTAACGAGATCTCGACTCCAGAGCTGCGATTGGCTGGTACGCACTTCTCTCCACCTCTGCTCCTACATTCCCTGTCAGACTAACAGGAGTTGGGTGCTTTAATGGTGAATCGAGAACAACAACAACAATAGATAGGTCAGCATAGTGTGACCAGCTACCTTATAGTGGGAACCTCCTTTTGGCTCAGAGTGTTTAGTAGTGATCCCTTAAAGTATTAATGGATCCACTGTGGAATGTCAACTGCTCTGTATCACTTACCGGAGTCGTTGTTCCCCTCTGGCATCAATGGCACATGGGGCACTACTGTTATGCTGTTGGGAGGCTCAGTGTGGTAGATTTTTGGATTACCTTCACTCTAGAAAACCCCACAAAGTTACTGAGATACACAGTAAATCTGCCAGTGTTAAATCAACACTATTAGAGTTAAATTAACACTGAGGGTGTCAAAATAATAACATCAAGACATGGACTGGATTATCAGGTGCTAGCCTGCTACAAGCAACCAGAGACAGATGGCATTGGAGAGAAGTGACTCGTCTGTGCAGCCTACCATCGCGAAGCGATGACGGCGTATGACATGACATGACATGACATGTGTCAAAATATAACACTCCCAGTGTTAATTTAACTATAATAGTGTTGATTTAACACTGGCAGATTTACTGTGTACTACCACCATCAACCCGGTACCCTGTTATCATTTAGGACATCATGATGGTGTGCTCACTTATTTATACACACGGTAAACCCTGTCATGTGACATCTGTGACATACCGGCGTCATTCCAATTCAGGGATGGTCCGATATTATTCATTTTCCTCAAACAAACAAAAATTAAACATTACTGAAAAGGAGGAAAACAATCAAAAACTTTACATTTTTTACTTTAAATGTCCTTTTTTAACATCAGTACAAGGTCTCTGATGGATCTGAGAAGGCTTTGGAGTACTGAAACAGACCACTGGTTTTGACTTTTTTTGTGAAACCTAAGCCAAAGCCGAGTTTAAATCAATTCTAGATGAAACCGCTGTATAACATGTATGCTGTGTAGTGTTCTACTTGTACAGCCTGCTACTGTGGATCTAGCACAGTCTGATCATCTCCTCTTGCATACACACTAAAATCCCAAAGACTTTCACATTTTAATAACAAGAAGCCTTTAACCGCACAGCAGGGTTCATGTCCTTTCCTTTTTGAAGAAATATATGTTTGTAATACTTTTTTGCAGTCTGTGTTTCATGTTCCAGACGTTCTATATTCAATTATAAAAGAGATCGACATGAATCAAGAATAAAAGAGCATCCGCAGTACAAAAACGTGTTGTGAATCACTTTATCTTTAACTTTAACTATTTCCCCACCTGTTTAAATTAAAATCACAACAAAATGAGTTTTAAATGAACTGTTTTTGCAGATTTGGTTTACATGAGCCATAGAGACTGCAGAGTAGACTCTACACATCTGATTCTGATACACAAGCTTGGATTATAGCAAGTAACATTATTAGTGATAGTTATTATTAATTACTGAACTCTAGTGAGTAATTGTGCTGCTTCAATTGTATTGTAAACACTATTATATTCAAATATATTCATAATGTGCTGATATGGCATATATATATACATATCTTGGGTTCAAGTCCCCGTGGGTGCGTGGGTTTCCTCCCACAGTCCAAAAACATGGTGATTGTGAATTGGCTCTAAATAAGCCTGGTGTGTATCCCCCAGGTGGGTGGTCGGTTCTGGTTGAGACGCTGTGCGCAATTGGCTGCCGCTTCTCGCCGGTGTGTGTGGTTGAGTTCTGAGTGTGTTGATTGTAAATCATCCTTGTGTATTAGAAAGGCAGCATTAAGTGTAATGTTCATTCATTCATCATCATTTGCAAAGGGTGTGGCTTAACTGATGTCCTAAAGGGCATGATAATAGGGGGAAGCATGGTGGAGGCAGCATCTCAGAAACCTGTAACTGTTTTTTGCTTGTACATGTGCTTGTAGTGCAGTGATCCTCACTATTTTTTTTTCAAAAGAGCCATATTGACAGATCAAAGTCAAGGAGAGAGCCACAATATCACCCCAAGTCACTCAAATAATGGAAAAAATAAACAACCCACCTATGGACTAAACCTAGCTAAACCCTGCTGCAGGGTTGCCAGGTCCAACAAAAATATCCAGCCTAAAGTCAGTCTAGACGCTTAAACTAGTCCAGAATATGTCTGTCACATGTTTGAAGCGAATGGAAAAACAACTGTGTACGAGTGTACGACTTAGTATTTTGTTTATTATGATTATTGCTATTTATCTTAAAGTCATTAATAATATGGTTACATGAGTGTTTTATTAGTTCTTTTATAAGTGTTAAACCGCGAACCTGGCAACTGTGCTCTGCTGTCTCGTGCAGCCTGCTGTTGGAAACAGTGCCTGTGTTGCCAGGTTCCACAGTATCCCCCATTTGGAACCAACTTTTATTGAGGCAAAATGAGAGGGCAAGTGCTTGGAATGTAAAGCGCATTACAGTATATGTCTCTGTAGCATGCTTTTAAAATACTTTGGCTGTGCTGGCGTCCTTTCGTAACCAGTCACGAGAGCCACCAATAAAGCATGGCGAACCGCATGTGGCTTGGGAGCCGCACAATGAGTATCCCTGGTGTAGTGGGTGAGGCAGTGTTGGCTTCTCTCGTTTACTCACGTCGCTGTAAAAAAAAGCAGCCAGCTGGCATTTATTCACCTTCTTCACCTGATCATGTACAGTCCAGCACCTGTTTACTGTCCTCCTGAGCTAAACACCATCACACATCAGCTAATAACACCTCTGTTTACCAGCTTTACTAACATCAGTCTCAGTAATACAGGGTTGCCAGATCCTCCTAACCTCCTACTGATTTAGTAACAAAGTCACACAAACTGAAACTAGCCCAAAATCTAAAGTGGCACAAACATTTTAATGAGCTTTAAAACACAAATCTTACTTTCTCTTTCAGTTTATTATTTTATTGAGTGCAGAAACCGGCAAACCACCAACTCTGAAGTTTTACAGGTGACTGTATTTTGTCAAACCTGGCAACCCTGCACAATTGTAACACATTTAGTTGTTGGTGAAGAAGGCGGCGTGTATACACGTATCAGTGCACATGTGAGCCATTTCAGGGACAGATTGGTTCACATTACAGATACAGCTCACTTACATGTGTGAATGTGAACTGTCAACATAGTTAAATCTGATCCGAGCAAAACATCAGATTTGGGCAACGTGGCTGTAATGTGAACACATCCATAATCTCCCCGATATTTTCAAAGCCATCCTAAATTCTCAAAAATCTAAAGACAATTCGTTAAAAGGGTCAGATCAGAAGTTTTTATTCTGCCATGCTTTGATTACAGGTACGTGTATCTGACAGGTCTTTGAGAAACATAGTCCAAGGAGGTGGTGTTATTGTTATGGCTGTAAGTTTGATATAATATGAGTGCATTCCCAATTGCTTCTTGATTATAGAACTTCTGGTGATAACACAAGTGAGCACAGCTTAGGAACAGTACTGAATGTGGAACGTTCAGTATCAGATCCATTGAATAAGGTCAGTACGGATGCCAGTGATGACCCAATGAGGTATACTGGTGACCAGTAAGTTCTGAACACTGTTCACTACATCAAACTCTTCCGTCTGAAGAAAAACTCGGTTTGACAAACAACGAGCCGTTTAATAAATCCCAGATTTTTCAGACCTGAACATGAACCCTGGAGCCAAAGCTGCTGCTGGATTCCCACAAGTGGACTCTAATACTGACTTAAGCAAGGTGGAGGGATGACTTTCTGACTCGCAGTTACCACGAGAAGTCACTTGACAATTCTGTCTGCACATAATGATGGAGAACGTGTGGGCGGACAAGACTTCAGAGCTGGTTTTTTAGCTGTTTTTTTTATTAAAAAGATTCAGACGCAGTCGGCTGCTTACAGATATGCTGAATGTCAAATCAGTGATGGTGCCGATGTGATAAAGGCAGCAGTTAATTGACAGCGGTTTGGACGTACGAACAGTTCAGACGAAGAAGTCATTATGAAGTTAGTCCTGATATGACGAGTCACCATAAAAAAGCTGTTTAGTATGTTTTGTAATGACAAAGACAGAACGTACAGTGCTGATGCTTATATCTGTGATTACTGACACTTTGTCATTCACACACAGTCATAATTGAGCCAATTATGCCAAATTACAGCTTTGTGTTCTACAGTAGAGCATCTACGGCTTACATGACAAAGAAGGTGGCCAGCGATGAGATGGATCTATTTATTTGTCACCAGGATTAGGAAATTGACTTAATAATGCAAAACATGCTAAAACTACTTGGACACCTGTTTTTTGACTAAAGAGTACAGTGGTAACCCTACTTATGAGCATCTCCACTAACGAGTATTCCAGGTAACGAATCAAGATCTCGGAATATTTTTTTTCCAAGTAACGAGTAGCGTAAATGTGTTCAAGTATGCCAACCGCTAGGGGCGCTGTGGTTGTAGCATCCCTTAGATGCTAGCGTAGAAGAAGAGGTCAGTCATTACCTTTGACCGCTGTCCAGTGAAAGTGAAAGTGCTAGTGAAAGTGAC
>BRDA01041162.1:0-16383 GCA_036984385.1 Crenuchus spilurus
ATATATATATATATATATATATATATATATATATATATATATATATATATACACAACAGTATATAAAATACATACGTACTCCACCACTTTTGGGGTCACTCATTACAGTGGACATTCTCCATGAAAACATGTATGTTTACTTCAGGAGAGAACCCAACAAATGCTGCTCCAGATACTACAAGACTACCAGGTGAAGTAGGACAGAGTCACTGTATTCGGCTCAGTTTTGGTGTCTCATACAATTAGTTAACAGTGAGTTAATAGACTTTAGTACATCTGTTTACTCTCTCTCACTGTGTGCTTTCAGCTAAAATTAGTGCTATAGCACATATTTCATAACACTTCTAATGTGGAGTAAGATAAACTTCAATAAATCTAACATATGTATTTTATTCTAGTAATTAATAGTGTTTATTGAGGTTGTTTATGAACTAATATCTCATATTCTAGTGATTAATAGTGTTTATTGAGGTTGTTTATGGACTATCTCCTATTCTAGTGATTAATAGTGTTTATTGAGGTTGATTATGGACTAATATCACCTATTCTAGTGATTAATAGTGTTTATTGATGATGTTTATGGACTATCTCCTATTCTAGTGATTAATAGTGTTTATTGAGGTTGATTATGGACTAGTATCTCATATTCTAGTGATTAATAGTGTTTATTGAGGATGTCTATGGACTAATGTCTCCTATTCTAGTGATTAAGAGTGTTTATTGAAGTTGTTTATGGACTAATATCTCCTATTCTAGTGATTAATAGTGTTTATTGAGGATGTTTATAGACTAATATCTCCTATTCTAGTGGTTAATGGTGTTTATTGAGGTTGTTTATAGACTAATATCTCGTATTCTAGTGATTAATGGTGTTTATTGAGGTTGTTTATGGACTAATATCTCCTATTCTAGTGATTAATAGTGTTTATTGAGGTTGTTTATGGACTAATATCTCCTATTCTAGTGATTAATGGTGTTTATTGAGGTTGTTTATAGACTAATATTTCGTATTCTAGTGATTAATGGTGTTTATTAAGGTTATTTATGGACTAATATCTCCTATTCTAGTGATTATTAGTGTTTATTGGTGTTGTTTATAGACTAATATCTTCTATTCTAGTGATTAATAGTGTTTATTGAGGTTGTTTATGGACTAATATCTCCTATTCTAGTGATTAATAGAGTTTATTGATGGTGTTTATAGACTAATATCTCATATTCTAGTGATTAATAGTGTTTATTGGTGTTGTTTATGGACTAATATCTCCTATTCTAGTGATTAATAGTGTTTATTGATGTTGTTTATGGACTAATATCTCCTATTCTAGTGATTAATAGTGTTTATTGATGTTGTTTATGGACTAATATCTCCTATTCTAGTGATTAATAGAGTTTATTGAGTATATTACAGTGTGTATTATATTGTATTAACTCAGTAAAAACAGGCTGTTTAATTCTAATGTAAAGACAGTTTGGGAAATAGAGCGATAACATAAACACAAAAAAACACAGAAATGTCATAAGTGGGAAAAACATGAGGCAGAGTAAAAAAAAGACATCGCTCCCAGTATGAAGAGCAGGTTTTGGTGAATGTATGGTGTTGTAGATGACTGTACATGTAAGACACAGTAACTGTTAAGAGACAGACTGTTCATGTGCTGGTACATACTGAGAAAATAATCTAATACTGCCATCTAGTGTTAATGCTGACTGCCTTCTTCTCTTCTCTTCTCTTCTCTTCTCTTCTCTTCTCTTCTCTTCTCATCTTTTCTTCTCTTTTCTTCTCTTCTCTTCTCTTCTCATCTCATCTTCTCTTCTCTTCTGATCTCTTCTCCTATTCTCTACTCTCCTCTTCTTGTCTTTTCTGTTCTCTTCTTTACTCTTCTCTTCTTGGCTTGTCTTCTGTTCTGTTCTCTTTTTTCTCATCTATTTTCTTCTCTTCTTGTCTTTTCTGTTATCTTCTCTCTCCTCTTTCTTTTCTCTTCTTGTCTTGTCTTCTGTTCTGATCTCTTCTTTTCTCATCTCTTCTCTTCTTGTCTTTTCTGTTCTATTCACTTTTCTCTTTTCATATATTCCTATTTTCTAGGGGTGTAAAAAATAACCGATTTGACTTAAACGATGTGAGTGCATTGGTACATGGACCCCTGAATTGGTCTATTTGTAAAGTGAAACGATTCAAAAGCTGTCAATCGGTTTTGTGTGCTTTTGCTGCGCTCTCTCTCTCTCTGTTCTTTCATATTCTCTTCTCTTCTTACTAAGTTTGCTCCCTGATTTTGTCACTCGTCAACACTTTTCTTTCTTCTCTCTAGGTTTTATCCCTTCCTCTCAGTCATGCAGTCTTTCTCTCTCTCTCTCTCTCTCTCTCTCTCTCTCTCTCTTTCTCTCTCTCTCTCTCTCTCTCTCTCTCTCATATGAGAGGCCAAGTCATATCATTACAGATCTAAAAGACATGCCATGATCCAGAGAGGATTGGGTTGTCCACAGACAGAGTGGGCTTCATCCAGCTGGAGAGAGCATCAGAGAGACGGTGTCATGCTGGGGTACACACACACACACACACACACACACACACACCAGTCATCTAGTCAGTAGACATGTACAACCTTTTCATAGAAATCTCAGCCAAACCCTATTCTGTGTCCAAATATACAGCCTGAGTCCAGCGGGGGTGCTGCTGAATACGAAATAAAGGCTTTACCTGAGAGGAGGTGTATGTAGAAGAGAGATGAAATGTAGTTGTTTATGCTTCTGCCTGGCAATTCAGAAGACTTTGATCATTTGGCACTTGTAATATACTGTATTAACTGCGTCCAAGACAAGAGACAATAATATTAACAATCACAACAAAGCAACAATAAACAGTCTGAACTTTACAGCACAGCTACACATATAGAGCACAATTAATCATTATTATTTACACATTTAATAACAGATGTCCTTGAATGACTCTTTGCTTGGACAGATGATTTCTTTATGTCCAGAAAACTTCCCTAAGGAATAAGTTCATTAATATAACATTGTTTTAAAGAACTCTATAAAAGAGTATATCTGGGTGTTTGTGTTTGTAAATACTGGACATAGTACTTGTCTTTGTAAATGTGTGTAAACGTGTGTGTAGATGTGCATGAAAATATGTAAATGTTTGTAGAAGGATATCTGTGCTGGCTGTAAGCTTAATTTTCATTCTTAAATTTAGAAGCAAATGTTCTCAAGCTTACATTAATGACTGTCAAAGTTGGAGCTCCACCCAATACCTTTGGATTTGAGTTTGTGAGCCACAACTAATCATCCAACATCATAGCTGAATACAATCCAATCCTCACAGCAATGTTCCAAAATCAAGTGTAAAGCCATGTTAGAAGAATAGAGGCTTTTACTGGTTTGTGTGTACTGGTTACTGGTTTCAACGTATTTGGTTGAAGACCAGCAGAACTTGGAAGCTTTAGTCTTTAGTTTCACTGATGCAGATTGCTCTTGTAGGTTTATACAATAGAGGAAAAAAGATGAGCAGTGTGTTGGATAAGCACAGGTAAAGCAGAGGGAGGCTTTGCATTGGCTGAGAAAGTAGTAGCATGCCTTTCATCACTGGTGTACAGACTGTGGCCTTATCTGAACTGTTGGCAGCTACACAAACATAGAGGCATTCCTACAGATGGAGCAGGGACAGCTTTCATATCATCACACACACACACACACACACACACACACACACACACACCAAACATCAAACATTCCTTTCCAGTATTACCAGGGGTAAGAATAATTAACATCTAGATGTTATTTTATGATGGTTGCACTGGACACTACTGTCCACATATATGTAATGTTTCCACTCTTTGGCCACTCCTACCCTGATGATGATGATGATGATGTTGATGATGATGATTATTATTATTATTGTTGTTGTTGTTGTTGTTGTTGTTGTTACATGCAACCTCAGTTTCTCCAGAATGACCTGTCAACTCTTTGGGCCTTTAGGCTTCTTCATGGCTTGTTCATGATTTTTCAGATTGTATCCATCCATTTATTTAGTGAGAAATTATTAATTATTATTCAAGAAAAGTTTCAAATTTATTATTAAAAGTCAGTCACAGTTGTAATGCACTTATGGCTCAAAAGAGGGAGCCAAACAACCAAATACTCTGTTCTGAGTTGAAGAAGGCCAGAAGTCACTACACTGAAGTCTCAGTCCATTTATCAAGTACTGTATATGCTGTAGGTCATGTAATAACAAGTTCATGAAAGCTTACCTGTAGAGAAAATGATGTCCAGGTACATATGCATTCATACTACTGGTGTAAAACTGCAGCGATATCAGACACCTGCTGGTAATCACTGTTCTGCCAAACACACTTTTTCAAATGTCAACCAGAGTATTTTTGACAGAGTTGAATGATTTTGGGAGTGCTTAGATGGTTCTTTCCTTTCAGCATAATATGATTACAGCAATGATTCAGCAAAGAACCAAACTTTCTCTTTTCCCCCCTTAACTCAAAATGTAATCAATCAGCCAAAATATATACCCTGATGCTTCTTAAGTTGTGGATCATCTAGTCTAATGTAGACAAATAAAATTACAAGTAATGGATACTAACAGTCACCACAACTGCATCATTTAAATAGCTCATGTGATTTCTATCACTCTGTGATACACGGATGTTTATAGAAATAAAGCAAGCTGCCTAGTTGTCATTTTTTTTTGTTGTCACCAAATTTTTTTTTCACCTTTGTCCAGTTAAACAGTACTAAAATGATCAAATTGTGCATGGACAAAGGTCAATATGGTAGTAGGTTCTAAAAAGAAGTTTGGGAGTAGAAGCTGAAGGTAATTGGTTCTAAATAGCGTTCCATAGGAAGAAATAGAAGGTAGTGGATTCTGAAAATGTAGCCAATAATTAGAAGCAGAAGGTAGTAGATTCTAAAAGAACATCCACTGAGTAGATCAGAAGGCAATGGATTGTAAAAAAGTAGCCAGTGAATAGAAGCAGAAGGTTGTGGATTCTAAAAAAGTAGCCAGTGAGAAGAAGCAAAAGCTAATGGACTCTAAAACAGTAGCCAATGAGTAGCAGCAGAAAGTTGTGGGTTCAAAATAGTAGCCTAGGAGAAAGAGAAGCAGGTAGTGGATTCTAAAAAGAAGTAGCCAGTGAGTAGAAGCAGATGGTAGTGGATTAAAAAAGTAGCCAGTGAGAAGAAGCAGAAGATTGTGGATTCTAAAAAAGTAACCAGTGAGAAGAAGCAAAAGCTAATGGATTCTAAAACAGTAGCCAATGAGTAGCAGCAGAAGGTTGTGGATTCTAAAACAGTAGCCAATGAGTAGCAGCAGAAGATTATGAATTCTAAAAAAGGAGCGAGTGAATAGAAGCAAAAGCTAATGGACTCTAAAACAGTAGCCAATGAGTAGCAGCAGAAGGTTGTGGGTTCAAAATAGTAGCCTAGGAGAAAGAGAAGCAGGTAGTGGATTCTAAAAAGAAGTAGCCAGTGAGTAGAAGCAGATGGTAGTGGATTAAAAAAGTAGCCAGTGAATAGAAGCAGAAGGTTGTGAATTCTAAAAAAGTAACCAGTGAGAAGAAGCAAAAGCTAATGGATTCTAAAAAAAATAGCCAATGAGTAGCAGCAGAAGGTTGTGGATTCTAAAAAAAAAGTAGCCAGTGAATAGAAGCAGAAGATTATGAATTCGAAAAAAGGAGCGAGTGAATAGAAGCAAAAGCTAATGGACTCTAAAACAGTAGCCAATTAGTAGCAGCAGAAGGTTGTGGGTTCAAAATAGTAGCCTAGGAGAAAGAGAAGCAGGTAGTGGATTCTAAAAAGAAGTAGCCAGTGAGTACAAGCAGATGGTAGTGGATTAAAAAAAAAACTAGCCAGTGAGAAAGAGCAGAATATAATGGATTCTCATGAGGCCTTCATAATGGATCTAGATAGTAAGGAATGGGTAGAATTTGCTGAATGGTCATGTATTTCAATTTAATTGGTATGCAAATGACATTTTTTGCATATTTGTCACAGTTTATGTTCCTGTCATTCTGTGGAGTGTGACATCATGTTAATTTGCATGGTCATGAAATTGGAATCAAACGCAGTTTTACTTCAGCTTCTGACAAAGAGCTAGTGCTTAACCACATGTGACTGTTCACTATCAGACATGCTTTAGAAAGTGGGCTATATGTTGTCATGAAGCGTATAACTGCACAAGACTTCCCTTTATGTAGAGAGACAATAGATCATATTCTATCTGGCATTTAGCATTTGCAGGCAGGGGGGTGGGGAGAGAATTGCTTAATTAATCACAGCCCTCTCGTTAGAAACCTCCTGTGATCTCTGCTCTCATTAGGCCCTTGGGTGATTAATTGAAATTAATTGAAAAGTCGGTGACATTTACCACCATCGTCAGGCGGGTGTGCAGGCAAGAAGCTAACACACTTTAAAGCCCCAGATAACACACTTTTAAAACCCTAGCTAGCACAGTGTGTGCTGGGTTTGAGAAGGAGACACATCTTATTAGCAGTGAAACTCTATTTTGGTAAGTTAAGAAAGTGTGAGACCAAGAAAATGTGTGCATGACTGGATAAATGAATGAATAATTTAATATATGAATGGAGCATTATATAATGCTTTTCTAGACATCCACAGATTTGCACATGTTGACTCATTTGTAGGCACTGTGCTCTTTTAATACAAAACACTGTTGCATGCTTTAAAATGACATAAAAGGGCCAAAATGTGTGTACTAGGGTACCTAACAAAAAAGTACTATGGTAGTACCATAATACTAGTTTCCAACAAAATATCATTCATTTTTACCTTTGGTCATGAAAATCAGAAATCTAGTACTTTGTATTTTGAGTTTGCAAAATGTACTATTCAAACAATAAAACAAAAAAGGATTGAAATACTTACTTTTACATTTAATTACTATAAAACATGACAGTTTATATTTTTGAATGTATACTACTTGTAATTAGCAAATGTTCACTGACTGTGTACTATTTGTAGCTAGTCTGTGGTTACTTACTATGTAATATTTGAAGCTAGCTTAAGATCACTTACTGTGTACTCTTTGTAGCTAGTCTACATTCACTGATTGTGTACTATATGTAGCTAGTCTGTATTCACTTACTGTGTAATATTTGTAGCTAGTTTACTTTCACATACTGTTTACTTAGGGTTACCAGATCTGAGGTGATGAAAAAGTGGACACCTCAGCAGGGGGGGGGGGGATTTGGTGACGTATAGTGTATTACATGTTCAAATAAATATTTTTGTTGTTGCTTGAACACAAATTTTATTATTAATTATGATTTGTATTTTATTAATAATTACTAGTTACTATTAATAATATACTAATAATAACTATTAAACTTTATTATGAATAATAAAGTAATACAAATTAATATTAATCATTAATAAAATATTAATACATTATTACATATTATTTATAAATAATAAACTGTTAAAAGCAAGTAGCATAAAATTATCACCAAATCCCTTTCAGTCAACTTCACTTCAGCGCATTATCACCAATGTTACACATATGTTTGGACTGTATGGTTAATAGATCTTATTTACACAGAATTATACCTCATTTTTGAGTAAAAATAAGCAGAAATTCTGAATTATTTTGATAATAGTTACACTTAGAGGCATGTAAATAGATGGCTTATCACAGACTGGTAGACACATGCACACAGACACACACTCAAATGTAAATATGAATGAATTTTAATATGAAACCGCTGATATTAAAATACGTCTAGATGACGTGACAAACAAAACAAACCCTCAACACATTAATAACTTAGAGGTGAAAATGGACTGCCGGCCAAATTGTAGTCCAGACTCCATTTGAGGGAGTGACAGCGGTGACGGCAAATCACAGGTTAGCAAGAAATGGCAGAGCCAATCGATGAGCTTGTGGCAGCCTAAAGGGAAACCAGCTTGGATTTCAGCTGGGTCACCATTTAATATAGCTAACATCTCACTCAAGCAAACCAAACTTAATAGGGGAAAGGCGAGACTAGTTTGTGAACGAAACGCTTCTCGAGTACAACAAAATCCCGGAAATTTGTGAAATTCTGCCTGGACATGATTTTTACATCTCAAAAAGAGGACATGTCCGGGTAAAAGAGGACGTCTGGTCACCCTAGTTTACTATTTGTAGCTAATCTACATTCAATTTCTGTGTACTGTTTGTGGCTAGTTTACATTCACTTACTCTGTAATATTTGTAGCTAGTCTACTCTGGATTAAAGTGTTGCCATGGTCATGGTGTGCAGCTGTGTTGTAGCTAGCATACATAGTAACAAGATGGATGAATACAAGGAGAGACTTGCTAAATTGATCAGAAAATATCCACGTTTATATCCTGGGAGGATCACAGAGATTAGCAGAAATCTGCTGAAGGCTTTATCACTTGTGCAGGATTATGGAAGTCTATGGCCATGCATCATCTGTCTACCAGTTTTTTTGTCCAGCAACACTCTTCGCCTGGACAATAAATTGACCTGTGTCTTATCTCAGAACTGAGACATTGTGACTTGAAGTGATGCAATTTTCAACATTTGGGCATTTTGTGTTACAAAGCAGGAAGCATTGATACATGGAAAATAATTATTATTGTTCTTAATTCAAACAGGAAAAGTGTAATATTTTATATTTGTTACATGTAAGTGATATTTTTGCCTTTTTTATTTTACTGTTAATCAGTTTAGCTCATGACAATCAAAAATCCAGAATCTCACATTATTAGAATATTTCATTTTGAGTAAATTACTATTGAAGCAGTATCAACATAAAACAAAAAAGGTTTGTAATGTCACTTTATGTGTAATGAATATAAAATATGTGTCAGTTTATCTTTTTAAATTAAATTCTGGCCACAAATGAACTTTATTACAATATTGTAATTTTTGGAGATTGGACTAAGACCTGTGTTGAGAATGATGAACTTTGAATGAGTTTTTGTTCAATTGTTTCAGGAATCTACACATGAAGAAGAACAGTTTTAATCTATTTTAGTACATAAGGTCTTAAAATCCATGGTTTTACATCATGTGTTCAGTTTTCTTGTGATAATGATACATTTCACTTTTATGTTTTCTTAAGATTGAGAATTACTACAGTATGAGTGGTCATAACTGATCATTTAGAGCCCATTTATGGCATTTCTGATCATGTATAAAATCCAGTTCAGTGGCCAGTTTCAAAGTTAAAAAGATTTTATTTATCTGTCTGGTTTCATATATTTAGTCACCTGATTATGTTATTGTAGAGATTGCTCAGTTTCAGTGTCACTGCTAGGCTATGAATGGTTAATCACCCAAAAATATCCAAAATATTCAAAAGCTAGAATAGTAGGCTCTGTGCACAGAAACTGAGCATTGATGAAAAGTTAGCAAATGGCTAACACAAGCTGTGCTTTAACAAATGGGCTACAGTTTCAATTGTATACCAGCAAGGTGCAGCCAGAGGGTATGAGTTCCTAATAAAGTGGCCAGAGAGTGTACATAGTAAGTAGTCAGCTGAAAGATACCTGCAGAGGCCAACACTGTTAACATTTTAAATCAGTCTGACAGTTCAGTCTTTCATCACCAAAGTCTTTTCTGTCACAGTGAAAGCTAATCCCAAATCAGCATGGCTGTGAGGACTTGGCAGCTTTTTTTCTTTAAACAATAAGAAAAAAACAGCCTGCCATTATAATCGTGCCACCAGCGAGCTGTCCAGAGGCTTCCAATGGAGTGTGCTGGCTGATTGGTGAAATGTTATTCCGACAGACTATGACACTTTCCCTCCTGCGGGAGCATCTAAATCGGCCGCCAGTGTTGGCGAATAGCAGAATTTAATTTGTATCTGACAGCAGAGAGCTGAAATGCTAAACTATTATTTGCCTGGAACTCAGTAATATTATTCCAATAGTCCCATGGGCCTCCGAACAAAAGAGTGTGGTTTGTAATTAGCCGCAAGATATGGATACTCTTTACTTTCCCCAGTTCATTATTTCCGAATATGTAATAAAGGCGGTAATTGGCTCTAACTACAGACACATTTAAATTTGAAACGCTGATTGTCTCTGCAAGACAATCAGTGTTTCATATTCACAGTCAAATATCCACCTCCTTCTCAATTAACAGTGAAAGATGACTATTGAGACTGATGTAGATATGATTTAAAAAGTGAGTAAAAAGAGGCTGCTGCTAAAACAGTTCATCATATACAGTCTTGCTGTTGCTGTAATGTTTCTTTGCTGCATAAAGTATAGTTCAAGCCTCAGCTGGAAAGCCATAAAGATGTTTATGTGGAATAATTAAACAGGTAACAGTGATCAGGTAACAGGGAGCTTCATGAGCATTATTCACAACAGAACAACATCATTAAAAGGGAAAAATACAACTGAAACACTGACATGTTCTTTTCAATCATCAGTAATTTTTTTTTTGACTTGGGTACAATCCCAGACCAAGCTAACTGCTGCAGTATAACTTATGAAAACATGAAAGCAGGTGTCATCTAAAAAACATAAGCTTTAAAAGTAAACAAAGACAGAAGTGTTTTGTACTTGGACAATGTTAACTCGTGGGTAGCTATAATACCTTTATTTCATTGTGCGTTTTACATCACATTTTCTATTGTTTTTTTTATTTGGAGACCATATTGATATTTAGAGAGTTTGTTGAGGTTGTTTATGGAGGTGTGTGTGTGTGTGAGGGTGTATAGCAGGAGTCAGTGTTCAGTTCTGCCTGAAAGAGGCTCTGTACAGAGAAGTCATGCAGAGGTACCTGCTGAGGATCAGGGAAGCATGAGGCTCAAATGGATTTCTGTCACTTTTGCCTTACTAATACACACAGATGTGGGTTCATACATGTCATGTCTCATATGTACTATGTATGTGTATCTATATGTAATAATTGTCCCCATGTGTATTTTATATAAGGCAGTAACCAAGAAGTGAAAATTGCAGGGTGACCAAATCTCTAGCTGAACCCAGCAGTGAGAACTATTGTTTGTTGCTGCCTGGGAACTTGTCTGGCTAATTAACTTTATTTTGTGTGTGTGTGTGTGTGTGTGTGTGTGTGTGTGTGTGTGTATTGTATATAGCTGTGTAGTATGTAGCATGTATGTATATACTTGTAGTAAATTATGATTACATATGTTTTGGGTGAAATTGAGATTTGAGGTATGGATAACATATTTCCTCAATTTCCACATCATATCGGACTTTTTTCATCACACAGTGATAACATTTCCTCTTAATAGGCTCCCAGTTTAGGTATTTGAACTAACAGTCTTTTGATATAGACACACTTTCATTTCTTTTTACTATAAGTTTGGCGCTGTAAATGGCTGCCCTGCCAGCAGAGGCTGGGACCTAATTTCCCACAAGGGATCAATAAAGTATATCTGTATCTGTATGTGTAAGAACACCTTTATAAACACACAGTATGTTTTATGTTTGCTTTGTTCAATATTGCATTTATCCTTTCATGGCAGTGAGTGGTGCAGCTGTCTAAGTATTTTTCCCTGATCAGATTGTGAGTTCAAAACCTGATAATGTTACTACTGTCTATAATTGGGAGCCAGAGGTGGTGGTAAGTTTAGAGGCACTATGTTCAAGTTCAAAAGATTTTTATTGTCATTTCACCTATAAAGAGTACATCATGAAATGACATAACAATCCTCCAGGCCTCCCAGTGAGGAAGTCCAGGAAACAGTTGCAGAAAAAGGTGGGCACTCCCAGTTAGCTTAGCTTTTGATCAGGTGCTGAAGAATGATGATGTTGGATGCTGAGCTAAAGTCTATGAACAGCATTCTAACATACAGTATGTGTCCTTTGTCCAGCTGAGTGAGTGCCAGGTGAATGGTGGTGGCTATGGTGTCTTTTATAGTTAGGATGATATGCAAACTGGATCTATTGAGTGTGACAACAGGGTTTTGATGTGCCTCAAGATGAGCCTCTCGAAGCACTTCATGATGATGGGTGTGAGTGCAATGTGACGGTAGTCAGGACTGGACACTGATGACTTCTTTGGCACTGGCACAATGGTGGTCACCTTAAAGCATGTTGAAATGACAGAGCTGCTCAGAGAGATGTTGAAGATGTCTGTGAGGACTTCTGCCAGCTGGTCTTCACATTCTCTGAGCACTCTGCCAGGAATGTTGTCGGGTCTCACAGCTTTCCATGGGTTGACTCTTCACAGACTTTTCCTCACATCTGCTGTGGTTAGAGAAAGCACCTGGCTGTTGGGAGGATGTATGATTTTATTCACCACCACATCGTTCTGTGCCACAAATTGAGCTTAGAAGTTGTTCAGAGCATGTGCGAGGAAGGCATCACTGGCACAAGCAGGTGGAGAAGACCTATTATGTCTTGGATGCCATGCCACATGTGCTGTGTGTCACCGCTGTTCTGGAAGTGGCTGTTAATGGCCGTGTGCTTGCTTTTCTTGTCTGATGACCTGGGACAGTTTGGCTCTCGCTGCACTCAGGGCAGTCGTATCACCTGATTTGCAGGTGGAGACTTGTGCGTTCAGCAGTGCATGCACCTTTGCAGTCATCCACAGCATCTGGTTAGGTTGTGTGGTGATGGACTTGGTGACAGTGATGTCATCAGTGCACTTGCTGATGTAGCAAGTCAGTGATGTCATGTATTCTTCCAAGTTGGTGAGGTTGCTGTATGTTGCAGTCTCTCTAAATTTGTCCCAGTCATTGTGCTCAAAATAGTCCATTTAGTTAACTATTTCTGAGATGCAACCACCCTTCACCCAGAACTATATTATCATGCCCTTTTGGACATTAGTCAGATCTTGTCCTTTGCCCATGGTGCATATTTTGCACTCTGCTATAAATGACTGGTGCTCACTCAGCTGTAGGATCCCAAATACTCCCCATGAGTACTGATATGCACTCAGCATTCGATATCAAAATGTTAATTCTAGTATACTAGTACTAGTAAATACTAGTACAACTCTAGTATTTTTTGCATTTGTACTTTCCCACTATTGTAAGTTGCTTTGGATAAAAGCATCCGCTAAATGCAATGTAATGTAATGTAATGACATCGTGGGCAAAGTTTATTCCATACCAGGGGTCGTCTTAATATTCTGATATGACTGTGTACATTGTAAATATTATTAATACATACTACACTACACTATAAATAAACTTTATAAAGTATCAGCAAAATAATTGTTCAATGGTTTTATTAACCCTTTAACATTATGCTCAACCATTTGGTAGAGCACATTTTAGCCACCATATCTTATTGAAAAAAATGTTTAACTTAACACAATGTGATTGTGCTATCTCTACCAATTGGTAGAGGCATGTTAGGTTAAAACATTCACTAGAGAGAATAAAGTGCCATCCCACTGTATTTAAAAAATGTGAGTCAAACAAACATTGTTTTTATTATTAAACACACTAATTATGGCTGGTTGATATAAATGATAGAGAGATGTTCAGCCCTGTACTCTGTAATTGAACAAAGAGGAACGTTTGCATGTAACTCCTCCTCTCCCAACTGGCTGTTCAGACTGCTGTTCCTGCCATGTCTCCTGTGCTTCCATTAGATGTGCACCCACCCCTGCAGCTGGCACCAGTCCCCTCAGCCTGGGGTACTTCTGGCATCTTTTAGACTGCAGCTCACTCCCTCCTCTGTCACAACCTATCTTCCTCTTCCTCCTGTCATTCTGTAGTGGAAGATTAAGACCCATATCCAATCATCTTGGAGGACAAAATGTTTGTGACTTGTGGTTGTGGATTTGGTTGACTAATTGAGTTACCTGAAGGAAGAGGTGCTTATCCGTGTATATCCCAGAAAACGTAGCTTCATTTGCCACTTAAAAATACTTCTGGCGCCCCGAGTGGCTCAGCAGGCTAAGACACTGACACTATGACCAGAGGATCGTGAGTTTGAATCCCGGTCATGCTGTTTGCCATCAACCCAAAATGTTTGCCCAAAGAGCAAAAATTGGCCGTGCTCTCTCTGGGCAGGTAGATGCCGCTCTCTCTTGCTATCACTTTCATATTGTAATGTCCGCTGGCTCAGGCGTCTACTGATTGGTCCATTCAGAGCTGGGAATCCTGCGCTTTCCTCTGAGCATGTTGGCTCCCCAGTGACGGTGTATCAGCGGAAGTTTGAAAAGAGGTGGTAGCCATATCACACGCAACGGAGGAGGCTTGTGCTTGTCTTCACCCTCCTAGAGTCAGGGACAGTGCAAAGTGATGGGGAGAACCCTAAAGGAGGGGATGGGCTAATTGGCTACTACTACATTGGGAAGTGGATAAAAATGGGCAAAAACTTAGAAATAATAATAATTAAAACATTTCTAAACTGTCTTCCACTTTTAAATTTTTGCCTTGAGTGCAACCTGCACAACTTAACTCACAAATCCACTGAAGCTAAGCAGGTTTGGCTCTGGTTAGTGCTTGAATGGAACTCCTTGAGTGGTGTTTTTGGGGACAACAGGAGGTACTATTCCTGTGTTTGTTATGGAAGTCAAAGCCCCAGTGCAGTGACGAGGACACTACTGTGATGGTGCCATCTTTCGGATCCTAATTCTCTGAGGATCATTTCTAAACAAGTAGAGGTGTTACTCTAATGTCCTGGTTAAATCTCCTAATCATCTCCTGGCTTAGTCTCTCCTCACCTATCTGCCTAATAACTAATGAGTGCTCAGGTTGGTTGCCATCACATCATCAGAGCAAGTGAGTGAGTGAAGCTTTTTTATGGATTTCCAGATGGTCTTACAATTAAATGCTGATATCAAGGCAAAACCACACTGACCAGACAAACACAGATGTCTGGTTCGTCTGCTATAAATGTGCTTATTTGCTCTAGAATCTAGAACATTCTCTTCTTATTCTTGATTTCATTTTACTTGTCAGTTCCTCTTCTGAAGCTGTAGTCTTCAGTATGTTCACGTTGGTCTGGACATTGTACTCAGGCCTGAATCTCCCGTAGAGGGTTTAGGAGAAACATAAAGGGCAGACAGAAATCAATGATCCTTCAGTAGTACAGTATTGAGTGCTTCATACTTCAGACATTTTTCAACACCGTTATGAATTATAGACCTAAAACTCATGTCTGCATTAAAGCTCTTGAGCTCTTTCCTTTCTCATTCCTTTCTCACCTTCTGCCAAGGTTTGTGAGGTTTTGCAGAAACGCGTGGCACTAACAGGCTTTTTAGAACCTCAGCCAAGCATCATCATTATCTTCTTCGCCATCATCATCATCATCCTCACCCGGCATCACTCCCACCTCTCTGATTCCAGTGTTGCATTTGATTTCGATGCCAGCATGGCCCAATATTCTGCACACACACACATATGCCCACAGCTATGAGCAGTACCCTCAGTCAAGGAGCAGCACACTGGAGATGTTTCACGATGGAAATATGAGCTGTGTAGCAATTACAGCCTCTTCCTCTACAATCTCACCCAGCAATGGATGTTCCAGCCCATCAATACATTTTGTTTGGCAAAGCTTAGACAGTAGAATGTTGTTCTAGGACTGTATTACCAACCCAATTACCAAACCCATTAAACCATCCAGCTCAGTCTGTATATTTATTTCATGATTTTGTCTTTGACTAAGGCTACGTTCACATTAAAATCCGCATTGCTCTAATCTGCTTTTTTGCCCAGATCAGATTGAACTACTTTAACAAATGTAAGTGAGCTGTATCTGTCTGTGGTGTGAAGAAATCTGTCCCTGAAACGGCTGCATGCGCACACTGATACGTGTATACACGTTGCCGTCGTCACCAACAACAAAAAACATAAACATTTGTGCAGAGTTGCCAAGTTTGCAAAAATACAGTTGCTGGTAAACTTGAGAGTTGGCAGTTTGCAGGGTTTTAGCAATAAATAAAAGAAACAATTGAATGAGGAAGTAAGATTTGAAGAAGATTTCCATTTTGGGCTAGTTTCCGTCTGTCTAGTGTGACTTTCTGTTATAAAATCGATAGGAGGTTTGAGAGACCTGGCAACCCTGTATTAGTGAGACTGATGTTAGTAAAACAGAGGTGTTAGTAGCTGATGTGTGATGGTGTTTAGCTCAGGAGGACAGTAAACAGGTCCTGGACTGTACATGATCAGGTGAAGAAGGTGAATAAATGCCAGCTGGCTGCTTTTACTGTTTTTACAGCGACGTGAGTAAACGAGAGGAGCCAACACTACCTCACCCACTACGCGCAAGGAAAAAGACATGAAATCTGATCTGTGGACATGTGACTTGAATGTGATGGTCAGATCAGATTTCATGTCTTTTTCCTTGCGTCTGTGTCTGATCTAGAGCCACATATGAAAGTGACTCAAAACTGATGTGAAAAGGTTGAATTAGACACGTCCACACAGCCCTGAAAACATCAGATCTGAGCCACATTAACACAA
>BRDA01041168.1:0-25331 GCA_036984385.1 Crenuchus spilurus
CTTCGTCCTCCAAACACGGCGAGTGGAATTAAGACCAAAAACTTCTATTTTGGTCTCATCTGACCAGAGCACTTTCTCCCATGACTCCTCTGGATAATCCAAATGGTCATGGGCAAACTTAAGACGAGCCTGGACGTGTGCTGATTTAAGCAGGAGAACCTTCCTTGCCATGCATGACTTTAAACCATGACGTCTTAGTGTATTAGCCACAGTAACCTTGGATTAGTGTATTAGCCACAGTAACCTTGGAAACAGTGGTGCCAGCTCTCTTCAGGTCATTGACCAGCTCCTCCCGTGTAGTTCTGGGCTGATTTCTCGCCTTTCTTAGAATCATTGATACACCACAAGGTGAGATCTCTCACAGTGGACATGCACCTAAGATTAAAATTTAATTCCCTCCATGACTTCTAAGTGGGAGAACTTGCAAATTTGCAGGGTGTTCAAATACTTATTTTCCTCACAGTATATATATATATATGTGTGTGTGTGTGTGTGTGTGTGTGTGTGTGTGTGTGTGTGTGTGTGCGTGTGCGTGTGTGTAAGAATGTACATATATGTAATAACAATATGTCTCATAACCAATATGAATATATGACATAAAATACTGAATGGTTGAATGGTTCTAAATGGTTCTTTAAAAAAAAATAACAGGATAGATCTTAATGAATTCAAAATGCTACTCTCAATCAAGATCCTTTTGGGGATAATGAAAGAGGAAACTGAACAGTCATATCTCCAGCAGGTCCCATGGGTCCAGGAAGGGGAAAACTCATCAGAGTGTGTTTAAATGGAAGAGCTGGAGGGTGAGATTTGTTCTCCATTACACCACTGTGGAGTGGAGGTGGATATTTGTGTATCAGGTGCAGATAAGAACCTGCTCTGAGAGGATAAAGAGAATCAGGTTCACTGCAGCTCGTTACATAAGCCTATGGACTAACCCAACAAAAATGTGAAAATCAATAACAGATTAAACTCCATTAAATTATATTGTTTCAACTTCTCCTAACTAGTGTTGTAGTCAAGATAACTAGAGCCAAGTTGAATTCAAGACCAAGAGTGGGACACATCGAGTCCAAGTCAAGAACAATGCTGGGAAACATTGATTTAGAGCCAAGACCAAGACCAGGACACATCGATTCAGAGTTGAGATCAGGACTAGGACACATCAAGTCCAAGTTAAGACCAAGACCAAAACACCTTGAATGTGAGTCAAGACCAAGACAAAGACATGTATAGTCAGAGTCAAGACCAAGACTGAGACACATCAAGTCAGAGTCAAGAACAAGACTAGGACACATTAAGTCAGAGCCAAGACCAAGACTGAGATACATCGAGTCAGAATGAAGACCAAGATTGAGATCGAGTCGGAGTTAAAACCAAGACTGAGACATGTCAAGTCAGAGCCAAGACCAAGACTATGACTCATTGAGTCAGAGTCAAAACCAAGACCAGTACACAAAGTCAGAGTCAAGACAGAAGTTTTTAGTAGACAGGTCTGAGTCAAGGCTAAGAATGGGAGGGGCAGAGACCAAACTCAAGAACTACAACACTACTACCAACTCAAAATAGTTGAGTAATACAGTATGTAGGAAATTTTACACATTACCTCTCATGTCACCTCATTGACTTTGGTTGATTTGGAATAGTTGTCTTTGTCCATGTTTTGAGTGCAGTTTGTGTGGGTTGCTGATGTATCTTTACAGAAATTACTGCACTATTTAGGTGACTATTGAACAAAGTAAGCCTTGTAGGTCTAGTTCTAAAGTAAAGAAGCCAAATGTGTCAAACATATCTTGAATTGTTGACATCTGAGGTCAAAATATGTAAATATGAATTCTGGGTGACTATGGTTGATTTGGGATAATTGTGTTTTAGAGTTAATTGTAGAATTGGTCATTTTAAGTAAACCAACTTGAATTGATTTCCTAAGTGTAAATATTGGCCATGTGTTTTTTAGCACAGTTTACATGGGTTGGTGATGCATATTTGCACTAGGTAACTACTGAGCACAGTTAGCCTTACAGCTCCAGGTCTAAACAAAAAAAAAAAACAACATTTCTCAAACATTTCTTGACTGGTTGAGATCTGATACAAAAATATGCATTTCTTTGTTTATAAATTCCTTTAACTGCTAGAGATAGAGCTCAATATAATGCTCTTAATGCTGTGATGTTCCTGTGTGTGAGTGTGTTTGTAATGTGTGTGTAATGTGTGTTATGTGCTGGGAATGCAGCAGGAGACAGCTGAGCAGCTAATATACACCCAACACACACATTGTGTGTCTGAGCCAAAAACAGACCACCACACCCATAGTACCACTGCTGGGGGTGTAGCTACAAGAGAGGGATTTCTGATAAAGTGGACAGTGGGTGGAGCTATAAGAGAGGTATTTCTAATAAAGTGGACAATGGGTGGAGCTATAAGTGAGGGGTTTCTGATAAAGTGGACAATGGGTGGAGCTATAAGTGAGGGGTTTCTGATAAAGTGGACAATGGGTGGAGCTATAAGTGAGGGGTTTCAGATAAAGTGGACAGTGGGTGGAGCTATAAGAGAGGTGTTTCTAATAAATTGGACACTGGGTGGAGCTATAAGTGAGGGGTTTCTGATAAAGTGGACAGTGGGTGGAGCTATAAGAGAGGTGTTTCTAATAAAGTGGACAGTGGGTGGAGCTATAAGTGAGGGGTTTCTGATAAAGTGGACAGTGGGTGGAGCTATAAGAGAGGTGTTTTTTAATAAAGTGGACAATGGGTGCAGCTATAAGTGAGGGGTTTCTGATCAAGTGGACAATGGGTAGAACTGCAAGAGCAGGGATTTCTGAAAAAATGGACAGTGGGTGGAGCTAAAAGAGAGTTGTCAGATAAAGTGGACTGAGGATGGAGCTACAAGAGGGGGCTTTCTGATAAAGTGGAGGGAGCTATAAGAGAAGGTTTTATTATAAAGCCGCTATGAAATTTACACAGTACATAAAAATTACAGAAACACCACGTCTGATATAGTGGTACCAGCACCACACCCAAATAAAGGATGTAGGGTACTGGGGGATGGCTGAATAGTTGGACAGTTGCGTCTCTGTGGGGGTCTTCGTTCTTTGGGCGTATCCCAATCCAAACACATGCTGTGCCTCTATGGCGGATCACTGAGAGGAACCCACTGCACTGGCCATCGGTATTGTATTACTGTACTGTTCTGTAAAGACAGATACAGCATTCACAGGTACATTTTATTTTACATTTATACATACAGTGTATATATATATATATATATAACATATGAGAGATATGATAAGATATATATGTATACTGTACATACTAACATCTACTTACATGTGTGTATTTATTTGAGATATTTAAACTAAAGCAACACTACTTTTCCATAAGTTGTATATACACAATATTATATAGGAAATGTAGGATGTGGGCCCTGTTGTGAAAAGTAACAGAAGGTGGATGTTCTCCTCTGTTGGGGTGCCAGCAACCTCTCGGCTCACTTTACCAATCATCTCCCAATAAAAAGTCTTTTAATCAAATCGCAGCCTGGATGCGGATACATTACCTCAATCATGGATTAAATTTCATTTCATAACGGCGGTCCTGAGAGGGTCTGTGGAGGATCAGAGAAGGATCTCCAGAGAAAACAGCACCAGTTTCTATTTACAAATCATTAGACAGAGCAGGATGGAGGTAAAACCATTACAGCACATTACTGAAACAATAAAGAGCAAAAATGCACTTAATTTTGGTCAGAAAATGAACTTACATTGTATTCATTATAACTGATACAAAATCTCTTTTTATCTCTTTTTTTGTCTCTTTTCATCACAAGGCTAGCCATTTAGGTCCACAAAGACCCCAATACATAATATGAACCTGCTCCAGAGTCCCTAGCATAAAGATTAAGCTCTGTGTAGTGACACCAGGCTGTTATTTCAGTCATAATAGTACAGTCTATCATATTAAATGGGAGAAAATCTATAGACAGAAAACTAAAAGCCAAAAACATGCACTATATAGACAAAAGTACTCAGACACCTGCTCGTTCATTGTCTCAAGTATATTAAAAAGAGTTTGTCCTGCTTTAGAGTAACTGTCTCTACTTTCTGTCACTGTGTTAGTGAGCCCAGGATGTTGGATGATCCCCATCCCACCTCATCCCCATCTCCACCAACTCATCCCAAAAGCATGGGATGGACCACCATCATTCCAGAGAATGACTCCACATTTCAGTGCTTGGGGGCTTTATACTCCTCTATAGCCCACACCTGGCATTAGACATGGTGCCAGTATGTTCATGTCCTATTCTATTGGGAGGAGTTCTCTACAGGGACTTGACAAGCTGTGTGTGTGCAGTTGTACATCTGTTTTGGCAATGGGTGACAAAGTAGCTGAATGCATTCATTAGAAAGGGTGTCCACAAACATTTGAATTTGTAGTGTAACCCCAGTACAAGAGGAGGGCGATGCTTTTTAAAACAGGGTCTAATCTGCATCATTTTATGCTATATTATAGTAAGGCTGGTCAGATCCAAGTGAAATCAGCTTTAGATCATCTAAACACACACACACACACACACACACACACACACACACTGACAGGTGAGCACAAAAATACGGGAAGTGACCATGTAGCTGAGTCACTCTGCCTGGAAACCATGAAACATGTTAATAAAAGAAGGCTCACTCACAGAGAGAGAGAGAGAGAGAGAGAGAAAGAGAGAGAGAGAGAGAGAGAGAGAGAGAGAGAGAGAGAGTGTGTGTGTGTGTGTGTGTGTGTGTGTGTGTGTGTGTGTGTGTGTGTGTGTGTGATAAATATACATCCATTATCGTAGTCACTTAATCCTGGTAAGGGTTGGCATAAGTCCCCCTACACCTTCACCAGGCCACCAGGCTACCCTTTATATATGTGACCCCGCCAGGGAAAACCAGGTCAAAGTCATTCTTTTTTTTTTTCAAAACAACTTTTTTGTGAATTTTAGTTTTGTTTTTGACAAAATATGTACTACAATAGATATCTGAGACTGTTATCTTTCATTTACAGCAATAATACTGAGTAGCTATGTTTTGTCGCTAATGTGAGTGACACAATATTGACACGATATCTCAATAAGTTGCCCAGTGACTTTGGCCTGGTTTTCCCTGGCGGGGTCACATATATGTCCAATTTTCATATGTACACTGGACCCTCCACTGAAATCTGGATTGTCAATCAAGTTAAAACATTAATTTTGTGCTGTGTACAAATCAATACCAATGTCTTTTGATGCTTCTTATTGGAATTCACCATTCCACCTTAAATCCTGCAGACACTCTATAGTAACAGCTGCACTATTTAAGGTGGAATGAGGAATTCTAATATGAAGTAAACACATCATATTTTGTGTTATTGTGACCAGTTAATCATTAAAGCTGTAAATAAAAGCTTTAAATTAAAATAATATTACTTGAAATTTGGTAGAAATGTTGTCAACAGTTAATAGAATAACAGAAAAATTACCATTTTACTCCTGTAAAGTAAAAACAGATAAACTGACTATCTACACTGATCACTAATCAGGCTTCCAGATCTATGTAAACAATACAACTGTGTATGCATAAAAATCACTGACATTCTTAAGCTCCACCCCCTTGTTTTTTTCATAGACAGACTGTGTCTAGATCTGTCTGCAGGAGGCTGAGTTCAGCACAAGTTCATTCTTTCTCTCTCCTTTTTTAACTCTGAGTCTCTCGCTCTCTTTTCTCTTTATTCTCGCTCTGTACCTTGTGATGTTAATTGGTGTACATAAGCTTCCGATACTTGTTAGCTACATTAGCCTCATAGCCTCAGTATAAAACTAAAGAAGGAATCTGAAGGGTAATTGAATTTTCCAACAGACTTTTGCTTTAAGGATGGAGGGATGGAGGGAGAAAATGATTTGACCTGGATTTGTTATTTGGCTCTCATCATTGTACCTTTAGAGTTTATAATGAGGGAGTTTCTGGAAAGGGATAAGACAATGTGTGTGTGTGTGTGTGTGTGTGTGTGTGTGTGTGTGTGTGTGCGCGCGCGTGCGTACATGTGTGTGTGTGCTTGAGAGAGAAAGAGAGAGAGAGAGAGAGAGAAAGAGGCAGTTCCGCTGTGTGTCAGCTCTCTCTGTGAAAAGCTTTAATTTAAGCTTTAATTTCAGGGTTTTTTTAAGGCAGAATAAAGCTGACTGTGATATTAAACTCAATTAACCAATCAGACTGTCTGTCAGACTGCTTTTGTTCCAGCAGGTGCAGCTCGTCTGCATTTATTTACTTTACAAAACACTTTTAAACACTTTATCTTGCATGTTAAAGGGCCCATATGCAATATTTATTTCTTGCATTTTATTTTTTCTGTCATGTTTATGTACTAAAGAGTCATAAGTCATGTTTTCCCGCCTCTCTTTATCTCTTAAACAGGCTGATTTTTGTACTGTACCTTTAAGACGGATTTATTTAAATTTGCTCTATTCTAATTGGCTGCCCAATATTGAGCCTAAACTAAGGAAGTAAATGGCTGTAGGCTGAATGGGAGGAGCTAAACGGTTGTAGGTTGAATGGAAGGAGATAAACAGCTGTAGGCTGAATGGGTTGGACTAAAGTGCTCTAAATTGAAGGGGTGTGTCTAAACTGTTGTAAACTGAATGGGTGGGGCTAAATGCATTAATTTGATTAGATTAAGCTAAGCTGTTGTAAACCAGATGGGTAGTGATAAACTGCTGTAAGATTAATGGGTGGGGCTAAACTGCTGTATGCCAGGTGGGTGTGGCCAAACTGCTGTAGGTTGAATGGGTGGAGCTAAACCGCTGTATGCCAGGTGGGTGTGGATAAACTGCTGTAAGTTGAATGGGTGGAGCTAAACTTCTGCATGGCAGGTGGGTGTGGCTAAACTGCTGTAAGCTGAATGGGTGGTGCTAAACTTCTCTAGCCTGAATGGGTGGGGCTAAACAACTGTACACTTATTGAGTTCAGGATACTGGGATGATCACCATCCCTACCGCATCCCAAACTCCTCCAACTTATCCCAGGCATTCTGGATCAAGCACAGTTCACTGCTCCACAGCTCAGTGCTGGGGGCATTTATACCCCTCTAGCCCACACCTGGCATTAGACATGTGTCCAATAAGTTCATGTTTACCTGCACTAGAGTTTACTATTCTATTGGCAGTACTTCTCAACAGGGACTGTCCAGTTTTACACTGGAGTTAATGTAGCTAACAGGTCATAAGCTTATGTGTTATTTTAAGATGGAGAACCTTATGGAGAGAGTGGAGATATGCCAGGAAAGAGTGCATAAAGATTATTTCCAGAGAATTGATCACAAGCCCAGTGTGTTACACACACACACACACACACACACACACACACACACACACACACACACACACACACACACACACACACAAGAATCTAGGGCAACTCATCTCAACTTACATCCACAAATATTAATGGAATAAGAGCTAAACCAGCAGGACTTCATCAGCCCAAATCACACAGTGTGTGTGTTTGTAAAGGTGGCAACAGTCTACTGTTACTGTGTGTGTGCAGTTTTACCCTCCACTGTCTGTCTTACACCCACTGCCAATCTATTAGGAACCCCTGCCTTGTGCACCCACTCAATGGCCACTTTATTAGGAACACCTACCTTGTATGTTGTCATTCTCCACTGTAAATAACTGTTGATTGTAAAGTACTATAACAGTGACCAGTAAGGTGGAGTTACATGAGGGGGTTTCAAATTTAGTGGCCACTGAGTAAGAACTGATACCGGCAGCTAGAATCTCTCTCTTTTCTGTAGTCACACTGTTCTAAATTGTAGAGAAAATAAACTCAACCACAATGGACAGCCAGGCAAGACATAGCAAGAGAGAGAGAGAGAGAGAGAGAGAGAGAGAAAGAGAGAGAGCTTTCTTCTCAAGAAAAATGATATACTCATATTATTGCTCAAATGTTTCTCATTGATGTCTCAGGACACTCCGTGGAGATTCTTCTAAATTTCTTTAGAAGAAACACCATGAGACAGGTAGATATGTCTGGTCCAGATAAACATTGTCATTCACAGCATCAGAAGTGCAAAGACTGGATGAGAAACAGTTGAGTTCATATTGAGATTCATGTCTTTATATCTCACAGTAAATCAAAATGTGAGATAAACTTCATCCACTAGTCTGTGACACCTTTACTAACATCTGTATGAGGGTTACATTACATTACATTACATTGCATTTAGCGGACGCTTTTATCCAAAGCGACTTACAATAGTAGGAAAGTACAAATGTGAAAAATACTAAAGTTAAATAACTTTTGTTTAGGCTTGAGAGAAGTTTTGGTGATATTTTTTACCAAATCAACTGAGATATTTAGGCGACTATCGGGTTCTAGTGTCTGTCACAGCTCGAGAAACTAAAGAAATAAAACTTGGACTCCAGACTTGTCTTGGCTGGGCAAATACATCTGAAGTCAATAGAACAAACACCCTTTGGATTCTGTACAGAGTGAGATGCTTTCTTTACATTGTCTATAGAACGGTCAGAATACGTTTGCTGTACAGTCATTTACAGTCATTCACTGTGAATGAGGAGAGAATACAGAGTCAATCAGTCAATTGTCCAAACAGAAGAGATCAGAGAGTCATTTGAAGTCACTCTGTCCATTTTATGCCCATTCACAGACATTGTTTGGATGGACATGCTTGCTTTAGCTCGACTAATCCTTTGATCCCACTCACAAAGAGGGTTTTTATTTCTCTCTTTGATGTGGAATAAAATAATGTGTCTGTTATACAGAAGAATTTAGGACTAAAGTTCAGCTCTGCTGTTGGTACCTCCATTCAGACTCAGGGGGATTAAGCAGAGCAGTTAGACACAGCTGCCCCCTTGTGGTCAACTGTAGTAACGACATATAGCATCCATAGTCCATCCAAATTAGATTCCCACGTGAAGGTTAATTCTACTGCCCATTAAGAAGTCCACACTTTGGTAAAACTTATTATATGGATATGAATTGTGTGTGAATGTGTAGATAAATCTCCATGAATCTGTGTACAGAAATACAGTGCAGAAAGACTAATTTTACAGCTCCATATGAGTCACCAGGCACTAGGCCCACTTCTGTTTACCTCTCATATACCACTGACCAGTCAGAGATACATCACAGAGGTGGTGAACCCTGTGGCAATAAAGTGTCCCCAATTGAGCACATGCCCTGCCACATGTGGCCCAATATCCAGGTCCTGGTTTGTCCACCACTGAGCACTTCTGTGACATGGTTACACAATGACTGACCATCAGTGGCTACCACAGATAAATTCTAGGCACCTACAGAATCTACATGGCTTTACAATTCACAAACATGCATTCACAGTCTCTTTTTCTGCATGGTAAACAGTGTAAAAGACCATTTCTTCTTGTAGGGTAACCAGACATTGTGCATTTCTGATGATGGGATGTCATCTGGTTCCCCAACCCGTATCATGTGCTATGTACTATAAACAAGCTGACCTGTCATGTTATGTTTTATTTTAGTTTCTATTTTGTGGCTTTCCAGTGGTGGCTGAAACAAATGGGACAATTCATGAAAAGTAAAAAGGGAACATGGATGGATGGAGGGATGGGTGCCTATATTTTTGTTCAGAGAGCTTATTATTAAGAATCAACGATAAATATAAACTTCCAAAGAGATAAAAGGTGGTCTCCAAGGTCAATGTACATCAGTGTCCGAATGCACCTCCTGACACTTTTTGAGTGACAGTGGTCTCCATGGACAAAGACCCAAGGGAACTTAATCTTAAAAGAGTTAGAAGGGAATTTGCTAAATGAATATTGACAAGCATCATTGCTTCTGGGACACTGTTCTTTTAACAGATTAGATAAAACTGTTGAGTATTTTGATGAGTCACATCAGCTCTCTGTCCACAAAGAGATAGAATTCTCAAAGAAAAGAATAGCAGATCTACCATGAATCACAGAGGGGGCTCAGCGATGTTTTGTGGTGTCTGGCAGAGATTGCAAGGAACTTACTGAGCTCCATGTCAGTCACAAGACATGAGTGCTCCAACAGGATGCCCCAAAACAGACTACTAAAAGCACTGAGCATTTGTCAACTAAGGATCCAGGATAATGTTTCTGCTTCTACTTTTTTTCTGGAGAGTAGTACAGTAAGTTAGAAATTTCCTTCTTTCTTATCAACTATAAAAAAAAACTTTTATTTAACCCTGGAGAACCCACGGGGTCAAATTTGGTTTGTGGTCAATTGCTGCCATCCAAAATGAACAAACATTAAAAAAAATTTAATATAACCTCAAAAGCCCAGAGTGCCACTTCCAACACCTGCATAGTGACACCTATGTAGTGAATATTGAACTGGGCTGAGTTACAGTGTCAGTGACAAGACGGCTGCCCACATGCTGATTTGTTGAGCTGCAAACATAAGAAACTAATTTGGCTTCTCAGCAAATCAGAGGTTGGTAAAAATTTTGTATTTTTGTTAATCTGTTTAGTAATAGCTTGTAGAATGCATAGAAGTATGTTTTATATTATTTTAGTATAAATTGGTGACTATTAGCTAGTTCAAAAAATGATGGGTCAAAAATGACCCTCTGGGTGTATTGGTCCTTTGTAGATAGAAAATTGTACAGTCTTGTAAATGGCTAAAGTGCAGTTCCACTCTGCATCAAAATAAATAGAAATTGTTTCAAAGTCTACCACAATGTCTAGTGTGAGTTCCTCTCTCTAGCAGAACATATTTTTTGATAAACAAAGACCCATAGTGTTAGTTTTTTCCAGTTGTGATTTTGGCCGTTTCCATTGGCCAAAGTGTATTTGTCCATTTAAAATTCAATTCTAATGTGCAACAAATAAAGCAATAACATTGTTAAATGTATCTGTGAGGTAGACTGATTATTTTCCTAAATTTAAAATAGTTTGCATTGACAGTGTTTGTTATTGCAATTCATTGAATTGATGGGCCTAAGTCCCAATGGGTCAAATTTGGCCCTGATCCTAAATTAGGAAATAAAGGGTTAAAACTGAAAAAGTGGATATTTTTGTGTTCAGGGAACTTAAAGCAGTCATTTAATGCATAGTTCATAATTTTCCACAAAAAAAGGGTTCTTGGGTTCTCCAGGGTTAAAAAAATCATACAAAAAAAATCTGTTATCAGTTAAATCAGATAACCCAACTGTAAATCTGAAAATTTAAACCAAACAGATTTCAATTCCAATAAAGATTTCAAATTTCAGTAAACACAGACAATCTGGAAACATCTTCAGTCTTTACACGCTCAGGTAATGTTTAAAGTGTTGTTTCTGTAATGACTGAACAGACAGGGAAATATAACCAGTGATGTCAGTCTCTAATTTGACCGTTTTTTCCAATAACGAGTAATCTAATGTTATCTCCAATCCAGTAATTAGATTAAAGTTACTTACTCAAGTCACTGCGCGTTGCTATGTTATCTTTTTCCTTAGTAAAAGGACATATTTTTACTTCTTCTTGCACGATATTGACACAAATATAAACAAAGGAGGGAATGGTTATCAAACGAAAACGCTGACTATGGTCTTCCACGGCCAACTTCTCCTACCCACTCGCTACAACAAAACAACGTTTTTCTTAAAGACACAGTAACGCTATAAACTGACACTGCAGTACTACACTAGAAACTAACGCATAAGAAATATTAATTTACCTAGTTTAAACCAAAATATTACAAAAACTGTCTCATGCAATCCAAATATCTTCAACCAATAGTCAAAAAAAAAAAATTACTGGTAAATACACGAAGATAAAAGGTTTAATAATTTTTAGTAATTGGCCCATACACAACAGAAGCTGGACTTCAGTGTAAAACCAGTAAGTAGGGAAAGCTGAAGAAGTTGGTAGGGCAGTATGTACAGGTGCTGGTCATAAAATTAGAATATCATGAAAAAGTTGATTTATTTCAGTGATTACATTCAAAAAGTGAAACTTGTACATTATATTAATTCATTACACACTCTTTCTTTTAATTTTGATGATTATAACTCACTACCATGCTCACTACCATGTGTTTTGTTTTGTAAAACCACTCCTTACTGCTCTAATGCTGTGAACAAAAGATTTGATGTTCAGTTTTGCCATTACAGTGTTTACAGTTAAATATGTGAGGTCAAGAAAGATTTATAAAAAACAAGTATTTATGTTAAGTGAAGTCAAGAAAGACTGTATTTTATATATATATTATATATATAAGTAAATTGAAGAAATTTTTATTAAAAATTTATTTTTCAGGAAATATTTTTTAGGTTCAACTTTAAATGTCAAGAGATACATTGTTGCTGTTAAAAATGCATTTCCAATAAAGTGAGTGTTGACAAAAATAATTGTTTTTATGTAGAGGAGGCGGGGGTGTTGTCAGCAGCTGCTGAATGTAACTAATAAAGTAACTTGTATTCTAACTTAATTACTTTTAAAATCAAGTAATCAATAAAGTAACTAAGTTATTTTTTAATGGAGTAATCAATAGATTACTTTTTCAATGTAACTATGCAATCACTGAATATAACAATGTTTAATCATAGCAGTTTATTATGTAACAGTACAATATTACAGTATTTAACCTTTAATTTTTTTCTAATTAGTATTTAATACTGTAAATACTGTCATTCTTAATTATATAAATGATTTCATTTAAACAATAAATAAACCTGACACTGTTACTGTACAGCTTAACCATTAACTAAATGGTATGGCTGTCAGGTGTGTTTTAAGTGTGTATAATGGGAGTTAAAGTGTGGAGAAAACAATTCTCAGCTTCACACCATGAAGTTGCTTATCTTCACCTTTTTCATTAATTTTGCTTAATGAGACACCTCAGCAGTTGTTATTTCTTATGTTTTTTATTATTTTGAAGTTGTTTATTCAAATATCTATAAACTTCACAGTAAGGCTTCATGACCTTTTATTATTTTATTTTGATTTATTTCCCCCAGAAATCAGTAATGGTTTCTACCACAGCTGAGGTCAGTGTAATCTTCATCTTCCACTTTTCCGAAAGTGGAAAAATGACAGATCTGTCAATGCTGCCAATGCAGCATTGTAAGTCAGCCCAGTCCAGCTTAAGCCAAGCTGAAGCTCATGCTGAACTTTACAAACCCAAACAACAGAATTCAGCTGCTATTCCAGAACCACCTCAAACAACTGCGGATTTGCATCCTTATTTTGATTCATTGCCTTTCCTCATCTTTTCAACATCACAGAGCAAACCACAACCCCCAGTTCTGGTGGACAGGTAGGGAAGTGGACTTATCAAGAGAAAACTTTATTATTTCATTTCTAAAACAATTGCAGTATTTAGTAGTGCATCTCCAAAAATTTGTGAAAAACATTGTGAAAAGTTCTAATATGTCCTAATAATCTGAGATTCTGGATTTCTGATTTTCATGAGCTAAAAGTCATACTGATCAACATATTATGTGTCACTTTATGTGTAATAAATATAAAATATGACGTTTCTCTTTCTGAATTAAATTATGAATCAAATCACTGTTTTCTCATTTTTTGGAGATGCACCTGTATAGTCAATATCATTTCTAATTAGCCTTCACTCCCCAAAACCAAGTTCTGACCCATCCAGTCATCAAGACCTGTGAAAGTGTCCTGACACCAAGGTGGAGTGGATTGGCTGTAGTGAACTGAATGAATGAATGAATGAACGTTACACATATATAGAACCTTTCTCAAACCCAAGGATGCTTTACAATAAGCACAATTAAATTTTTAGAACTCAGAACCGAGAAGACACGGTGTCTCAACCGGAAGTGGCCGTCCACCTGGAGGACTGCATCGGCCACCAGGACAAACCATGTCTGAGCATACACACACAGACATACACATTCGTTCACACACACCAGGGTCATTTAGAACTAATGCACCTGATTTCCATGTTTTTGGACTGTGGGAGGAAATCAATACAGACACAGGGAGAACATGGAAACTCCACCCAGACATGGACTTGAACCCAAAACCCCAGCACTGGGAGGCAAAAGTATAACCAGCAAGTCAACAAGCCCAAGCCAGCGAACTTCTTATTCCAGAACATTTGCAGGGCTCTTGAGAATATGGAGGCCAAACATTTGGTCGCTACTGACCACTACTGACCTCCACAGATCTTTCTGTTTCTGCTGATTTGTTCCCCCTGCTTCATGTTTCACTCTCTTATGTATGAAGTTTACATTGACTTATTGACTCATTGACTTTAGCATTTTAGTCCACCATAATGCTTGGGTGGAAACTGTTAATGAGAAACATGCTGTAAGTTAGTGTACCTGATGGTTCACGTTAATTTTTGGAGGTTCACAGCTGAGACTTTTTCTCCTCTTCTTCTTCTTGTTCACAAACTGAGACTTATTATAGCAGACATTCTGAAACTACACTCATCTGTTCTGTCCAGCAGTTATCAGAGGACAGAAGGTAAACCACTGGGTCAGGAGTTCTGGGCCTTCATATGTGGCTTATGATCACTAAGTTCTGCCTTCAGACATTTAACTTTCCTCAGCTTTTACAGCAACATACTGCACAAAAACATCCCAGAGACATTCCGATAACAATAATACAGCTCGACTCGACTCGTGATTATGTCCAGTTCTGAGCCTGTAGGGATGTTATGCACATATCTGAGCACAAGGCTGTGAGAAAAACACTGTGGGATGTTAAAGAGCTGTGTTTGTCTCTCTTTAAGTCTCTGACTGGACTACACTGTGATGTTTAAATCTCCTCCAACTCCTCCATCTCTCCTCCTTTTCTCTATTCCCTCTCTCCTCCTCCCCCCACCCTCCACCCGCTGCAGTAAATTTAGCTCCTGAAATGTGTGAGATATGCCACTGGCACTTCAGTCTCGATTTCCTCTCTCTCTCTCTCTCTCTCTCTCTCTCTCTCTCTCTCTCTGTGTGTATATATGTGTGTGTTGTAATTTATTTGTATATTTATTTATTTATTAACTTTCAAATCTTCAGTTGTTTTTCTTAAAAAGATGTTCTGGTCAGTGATCAACATTTCTGTAATGAGGGAAATCACTGTAATGTAACCATGAAACTGTATGCATTGTAACCATGTTGTGTTGTATCCATGGAAATAGCTGTGGAATAATCATTTAAATTAATTTAATATTCATTCATTCATTATCCCACCCGCTTAATCCTTTTCAAGGTCGCGGTTAGTCCCCTACCCCTTCACTGGGCGCAGGGCAGGGCATTACAGTAGTCAACTAAGCCCAGGACAGGGCGCCAATCCATCACTGGGTGTACACATATGCACACACACACACACACACAGAGACAATTTAGAGTACCCAATCCACCTGACCTCCATGTTTTTGGACTGTGGGAGGAAACCGGAGTCCCCGGAGGAAACCCACGCAGACACGGGGAGAACATGGAAACTCCGCTCAGATGTGGACTCGAACCCAAGACCTCAGCGCTGAGAGGCGAACGTGCTAACCACTAAGCCACCGTGCCGCCCCTAATTTAATATTATCATGGAAATAGAAGCATTGTATACATTGAAAATGGTGTAGTGTAACCATGGAAATTAGTTTAATGTAACCACTGTTATTTGTTTAAAGTAACCATGGAAATGGCTGTATTGTATCCATAGAAACAAGTGTAATAACCATGGAAATTGATTTATTGTACATGGATAATAGTGTAGCGTAACCATGGAAATTAATAAAGGACAACCATGGAAATGAGTTTAATGTAACAACTGTTATTAGTTTAATGTAACCATGGAAATGGGTGTATTGTATCCATAGAAACAAGTGTAGAAACCATGTAAATTACTGTACCATTTTCATGGAAATGAGTTTAATGAATCCATCGAAATGGTTGTATCATATCCATGGAAACAGGTCTAGTGTATCTTTGGAAATTATTGTATTATGTCCATGGAAATAAGTGTAATGTAACCATGGTTATTAGTTTAATGTGACAATGGAAATGTCCTCACAACTAAGGAAAAAGGTGTAGTGTAACCATGGAAATGAGGTAACCATGGAAACATACTCATCAGTATGTGATGAGTTTAATGTAATGGTGGGATGGCTGTACTGGAGTGTCTTTAGGTGACATTTGGGTGGTGCTTTTGGCTGGACAGACACAGTGCTGTATTGATGGTGTAGATGTAAAGCTTCAGAAAGCCTGAGGGAGGATGTGGATGTGTTTGAGGAAAAGGCCATCGCTGTTTATTATCCGTGGAGTTCAGCCTCTATCTGACAAAGATAAAGCTTCCACCTCAGGCTACAGAGCAGGAAAAAGCCATTAGGAGGAGACGACAAACAGACATCCATCCTGAAGAAGAAAAAGTGATACAGTGGAGGAGGAGTCAGCCAGCCTTCAGCCACTCTTCACCTCATCAGTATCATCTACACCTGTAAGAACGAAGTCTCAGGGGTGGATAATGTTCAGAGATAATAAAGTCCTGCTGCAGTTAGACTCGTAGATCACAGAGACTGAGCTGAAGGTGCTGACTGAAAACTGTCAGTCTGGACCAGGTCAGCAGATGAGACATTTTAATCTGTGAGGCTTAACACAGAAACAAACATGAAGCAAATGTTAATAATAACAAATGTAGTTCTATTAATATTAATAAATCACTCAGAATAAAGAGTGTTACTCATCAGTATGTGTGTGTGTGTGTGTATGATAATGTAACCTTTAAGACTCACAGTTTTCATCTCATCATTTCTTTACCTTCTATCAGCCTCTCTCTCTTTTCCTTCTCTTTCTCTTCTCTCTCCCTTCTATCTTTCCCATTTTCTCTCACTCTTTTATTTCTCTCTCTCTTCTCTGTTGTCTATCTTTCTCTTCTCTCTCAGCCTTTCCTCTCCCTGTTCTTGCTCTCCCTTTTTCTATTTTTTCTCTCTCTTTCTCTATTTTGCTCCCTCTCACTTCTCTCTCTCTTCTTCCTCTTTTCTCTCTCTGTCTTTCTGTATATTCTCTCTCTTCCTATTTTATCTCTGTTCCTCTATTTCTTTGCCTCACTCCTCTCTCTCTCTCTCCTATCTTTCTGTATTTCTCTCTCTCTGGCTGTCTCTCTCTTCCCTGTTTTTCACTCACTCTTTTTTCTCTCGCTTTCTTTCTGTCTTTTATTCCTCTCTCTTATATCTTTCTCTATTCATATCTCTCTGTCTCTCTCTCTCACTCTCTCTCTCTCTCTCTCTCTCTCTCTCTCTTTCTCTCTCTCTCTCTGGATTTCTTTCTCCCTCTGTTGTCTCTCCCCTTTTCTATTTTCTCTCTCTCCTTTTTTTCTCTTTTTTTATTTATTTATTTTATTTTTATTTTTTATTTCTCTTTTTTTCTCCTTCTATTGTTGTGTGGTTAACACACTGTACACACAACAGCATTCTATGAGAAAATAACTCAGTCTTATATAAAATACACACACACACACACACACACACTGAGGGGGAGATATAAGAGAGTGGAGCAGAGGGAGAAGAATAAAAGATAGATACCTCAGAGAGAGATAGAGAGAGAGAAACAGAAGAGAGCAATGCTAGGCTAAAGCTCTCTATTATGTTCTCTCTCTCTCTCTCTCTCTCTCTCTCTCTCTCTCTCTCTCTCTCTCTCTCTCTCTCTAAAGAGCTCACGTTTGAATATTAATCTCATACAGACTCATCTTAATTACGCATCTCATTATGAGCAGAGAGAAATGGAGAGCACTTAACCACCAAGCGTATGTCTGCTCGTGTATTAATACATTCTCTGTTAAAGTGGACATACACTGACCCACGCTGCTAAAAAGCATATTAATCACAATTTCATATCAAGCACATGCATAATTAATGCTGGGGGTGCTGGAGACATGTCCTCACCACTTTCTGAAATGGTTTGTCTTGTCTGTTAGAGCTCAGAGCACATTTGTTCACCAGTTTTTATTTCATGAGGAACAGTTTTTCCCGCAGCACCTCTTCACCTCTCCTCAACAGGAGTGGCGGGAACACATGGTCTGTATTCTCGACCCCAGAACTTTTTAAAGCAAAGTTACACCAATCAAGTCTAGTGTTTCTTATTTCAGAAATGCTGTCATCTTAATATGAGGCTATTACAATAAACGTAAAAATAATTATTATAGTAAGCTAAATAGTTACGTAAACCAAAGAAGTAAAATGATCACATAGAGATTATTTTACAGAATAATTAAAGACAAAGTAAAAATGTCTAATTATAAGTTAAATATTCCTATAACATTCCTGCAATACTCCCATAAAATGAGAAGTATTCAATATTTAAACCAAATTTAAGAATGTTTCATTAAGATCTCATTTTTTACAGCCCTCTTAGTCTTAAATCTAGTTATACTACACCACTGACCATTAAGATGTCCATACTTTGGTAAAAGTTCATTATATGAGTTTGGACGTTGTGTGAATATAGACAATGACACATTTGAACCCATAAATGGAAGCTCCAATGCTCATTTTACATCTCCGTTCACCAGGTCTGATATGAATGTGTTCTACTGTTCACCCTTCATATGGCATTGACCAGCCATGTCACGATAATCCTCAAACATGCATCCACTCTTTTCCTCTCCATGGCAGACTGCTCTCCATTCAAATCATGTGTCAGGTATCTGACACATACACATCACTCTAATATCTCAAGACTTTACTGGTGCTACTGTTTAAGGTGTTACTTCATCTAATTGTGTTGTGGTGAAGACCACTAGAGCCAAGTCCAAGTCATGACTAAGACTTTTAGTAATCAAATCTGAGTCAAGATTAAGACGTTTAGTATTCAAATTTGAGTCAAAACCAAGATGGAGTGGCTGAGGCTGTGACACGACTGAGATTGGGACACATCAAATCTATTTCAAGACCAAGACTTGTAGTAGTTCATTTGATTGATGGCAAGTGGCCTAGACCGAGAAAAGACCAAAACCAGAAAAAAAGTTGTATTTTGTTTGTAATACATTGTACTTTTATTACATTACTTTCCCATTACATCCATTATCTCACCCACTTAATCATTATCAGGGCCGCGGTTAGTCCCCTACCCATTCACTGGGTGCAGGGCAGGGCATTGTACTATCCCTTTAACATTAAATATTGTTCATTATTATATGATATTATTATAGGACAGATTACAGATGTCATTTAGACATATATGACTGAGTAAACAGGAGTGCAATCATCTGAGCAAATGTGAGAACAGTGTGAGACTTACAACTCTACTGAAGTCTACTTTGGAGAAAACACCTGAGCAGGAGATCTCAGACTTAAGTCGAAGTTGGTCTCACCTGATCATCACTGGAGAAGCTGCTGAGATTTTAAGGACATCTGTGTTTGTGGTCTGTCCTATAGACTTGCAGATAAAGGAGCTAGTGTTGTGGGAACATCTACCAACGCTGTCCAAAAGCTTATGCATCTCCAACATGGTAACTTTACAGGTGAAGGCAAAGACTTTCTTCTTTAAATGTAAGTTGATGTAACTGGATTATCTTCATGTCATTTTGGAGCTTTGATGTTGGTCTGTTCATCATAAAACTTTCAAGTATTGTAAACTAGAGTCTATGCATTCAAATTATGTGAAAAAATAAAACTGGTCAAAAAGTTTTGATATGATAGTGATGTTTTATTTCTTTCTTGCAATACTGATTAGAACAAAATGTTTATATCATTCTGTTTAGCTTGGTTGGTTGATTCTGTTCAGCTTCAGGTTGGTTGAGTTTTTTTCATCAGAGAATCAGCATTTCCACACAATTACAGGATGCTGAGTCAGAAATACTGAACATATTTTATATTTATGACATTCAGTGCCCCAGAAAATCAGTTAAAACCAGCCTGAAAGAGTGAATCAGTCTCAAAATTGGCCCAATTATCCTGCACTTTGGGCCAGACACTAGCCAAACCCAAACCTAATCTCATCTAAAACTGCTCTCAGATTAGCTGTATTATAACCTGGAAGGACAGTGGGCGTAATGGGCTGTGAACAAGCCACACTGGCTCTGTCACTGAAGGACATTTTGACCTGATTTAGCTGACCTGATTCACACGTTAGCATCCAGTGGTGCAGACTGCACAGTGGACACAACACAATGCGACCCGATATCTGTTTATCTCTCAAAACCAAAACCACATTTGAACATTAGGTGAGCTGAATGGAGCGTACAGACACTGAGGGTAATTTCTGTGTCCACTGAGGTATTATTGTTGGGAAATTGAAGGCTGACATGGTCACTGAAAAAACATTTGCTATTACCAGTTTTACACATAAAATCAAGAGTGAATAATTCAAAATCACAGCAAAAAAAAAGACAACAAAACATAGCAGTGTTGGGTTAATATCTACAGTACTAAAGTAAAACCCATCACACAGATACTGAGAGTGAGTTCAGTAAAGACAACACTTACAGTACAGAGTCTAGTGGGTGAACACCTAAAACGTCCAGTCTGAGCTAAATCTACACTTAAAGGCTCATTCACAGAGTGGCATGATGTACAAAAATAAATGTTAAAAATGATGCAACAAAAATGGCAAGAGCTGGTGTAGAGGGTGCCAGAGTTTTGCTATAGTATCCACATTTCTGTGTGAGAAACCTTCACTCAGTGTGAACAGGCCTGACTTATGTCTCAATATAAGAGTGAATAACACACTGCAGGAGTCTATTCAGTAAAAACAATATTGTCCTTACACTGTAACATCAAACATGTTTATAACATGTATAATAAAACAAAACAAAAAAAAAACAGAACAAAAACAACAAAATTAAAATCAAATGTGTAAATTACAAGAATAAGATCATAAGCTGTTGTGTTTTGGTCCGTGGTTCAGTATAAACTGTAGAAAATCAAATCTGTAGTAACTCTTCATCCCCCATAGTCCAGTGCATCCAGTGTTACATCATCAGCACCCCCCCATTGATCTTCAGGAGGAGGGTTGGTGAGTGTTGGCAAAGAATAAAAAACATCATCATAAAAAGAAATCTGTGAGTTTTTCTGTCCATAAAGTTTGTCATAAGAAAATGTTCCCAATCAAAGCACATAAAAAGTGAATTCACCTCCATAATAGTGAATTTAATTCTATAATAGTAAATACATAATTACAAAATGTAATACTACAACAGAGAAATCAACACTACAATTGAAAACTGAATACAGAAAAGATAATTTAGCACTACACATGTAAATTCAACATCACAAGTGTATACTATACTGTGATGGTGAATTTTAGATTATAAAAGTGAATTTTACACTGTAATAGTAAATTTTACATTGCAATAGTGAATCCACATGTGTAATGGAGAATTTAAACACTATATTAGTGAACTCAACATTACAACTGTTGACTTTACATTGCAATAGTGAATCCAACACTACAATAGTGAATTCAACATTAGAACAGTGTGTTGTACACTGAAATAGTGAATTTAACAATGTAATGATTAATTCAACCTTGTAATAGTGTATTTTAAACGTCAATTGTGTATTGTACACTGCAGTACTGAATGCAACACTGCTTTAGTGAATTTAACACAACAGTAATGAAATCAACATTAAAATGGTGTATTTTACATAGTAATTGTGAATTTAACACTGTAAAAGTGAATTTCACATTTCAATAGTGAATCTAAATCTCTTTTGATAAATTTAAACACTCTTTTAGTGAATTCAACATTACAAGAGTGAATTTACATTGCAATAGTGATTGCAACACTGCTGACGTTTTGACACATTAGTAGTGAACCCAACACTATAATGGTGAATTCAACACAATAGTGAATTCAACATTACAACAGTACATTTTAAAACTGCAAGAATGAAAGTAAATAAAGGATAAAGACCTTCACTGCTGAAGTGAACCTGACACAACAGTAGTGAACCCAAGCCCATAGCAGTTAACTGAAGGCTGTTATAGTGAACTATTGTGTAATATTGAAGCACTACAGCAGAGAATGCAACATTTTAAGTGCTCCTTCAAGACGTCAGAGGGGTGTTACGTCATTAGCCGTTGCTCGTCCACCCCCGCACAGTCCGCACTGTCCAAAAAACATGATAAAAACGCATGTGACCTTAAAGACCAAATAAACATAAACACATGTAACATCCTTGGTTTACAAGAACTGAGGTGAGTCGCTCGAGCTGGACTCCGCCCCCTCCGTGCGCTCCACGTCCGACGGAGCCACAGTGTGCTTCATTCGGTAGAGCATCACGACCAGCAGCGCGAGCAGCAGCGCGAGCAGACCCGCGAACAGACCCACGTGCCCATGCAGGCTGGGCAGTCGTGGCTCGCGCGGGTCCGCCAGCTCGGGGGGTTGCGCGCTCCACGCGGGTCCGGTAGGGTCCGGGGTCGACGGGACCGCGAAGTTCCTCCATATCACGCGCTGCTGAGGGGTCATCGCTCTAGCATCACGGGCTCAGGTCCACATCACCGGAGCTGTTTTTTGTTGTTTGTTTCTTGTTGTCGTTTGCCACTTCAGTGCTTCGCGCCGATGTTGTTTAATTTCTCCTCATAAAGATAAACAAAAAACCCAGAAGCGGAGCGCACCTCCGCAGCCTCCATCAGCTCCACCTCTTTATGCAAGACCCAGAGGAGGAGAGCGCGCTGCTTTTTACCCCACCCGTATTCGTCCACGCATAAAACCCCGCCCTCCGCGCACCTCCTGCGGCTGTGATTGGCTAGTGTTTACTATAAAACACCAAACGGTTACATATACAGCGCTCTTTCTGAAGTTCTGAACGTTCTAAACGCAGATCAAGCGCACGAGGAGCGGGGCATTGCTTAACGCGAATAAACTAAGCTTCTAGCCAATCAGAGTGCGCAGAGGCGGAGTATCTATTAACAATAATTTTTAACAATAAAATCGTGATTGTTACATGAATAAACTAACCAATCAGAGTAGGAGAGGTGCTGCTACTGACTGTTATAAACTAGGTTTCTGAGCTCGTGAGGGGCGGGGCGTCGCTCTAGAACATCTGGCCAGTCCATGAGCGTTGGATACCACTAGCCAATCACAGCTCTAGATCACAGTCGTGCCTCACTACAGGTGGGGAAAATGACCATATGATAGAGCTTTTGCTGTGTTCATGAAGAGCCTGTGGAGCTCATGCTCAGACACTCTGCTATTTAAATCAGGCTGTAATGCTTCTAAACCCAGTAACACATTAGACTGAATGTCTGTGTTGGCTTGTGGTTAAGTGGGTCGTTTGTGTGCTCAGTAGGTCCCGGATATCTCCTGATGATTTAAGAATTCATGAAGGTGAAGTAAGACACAGCTAAGCTGAAGAACTGATGGTGACCTTGGTGCTGATGATATAGCTGCTCATCAGAAGACTCTTCATGCATGATAATGTTTAACACAGGAGGCGGGTACATCCATCTGTGTCTGCTCCACAAGTGAAGGGATGACAAAAGTATCTTCTTCTTCAAAAAAAAAGCTCCTTTTACTGAGTGAATTCACATGGTTTAAGGAGACTCGGGCTAAGTTACACCCATACCTGTTGTATAAGGTCCATATTAAACACTGACCAATAATAGAATTGGATGCTGTGGAGCAGAGGAGTCTACCCATCAACCACATTCTGACAACTGTGTGTACATTCCTCTAGTGTTGATACAACATTGTGATTAGATTCTCGGCTGCTGGGAAAAAGCCTCAGGATACTTCTTGTGGAGACAAAGTTCACAAGCTCTTTGCAAAGCCTAAAGCATTTTGTCACACATTGAACAATACACTCAATTTTCAATTTATGAAAGCTGTCACACAGTGTGCAGCTGTTTATAGCCTGTTCATTTTTGTGCAATACCATCTATAGGAGCCTGAAAATAAGCATGCAAGGTGACTAATTTTCACCACATATGGAGGCTGCACTTTAGCCTGACTAACAGTAAGTTAAACTGACCACCCCATGTGGAGGCCGCACTTTAACCTGAGTAACAGTAAGTTAAACTGATCACCCCATGTGGAGGCCGCACTTTAGCCTGGCTAACAGCAAGTTAAACTGACCACCCCATGTGGAAGCCGCACTTTAGCCTGACTAACAGTAAGTTAAACTGACAACCCTATGTGGAGGCCGCACTTTAGCCTGGCTAACAGCAAGTTAAACTGACCACCCCATGTGGAGGCCACACTTTAGCCTGGCTAACAGCAAGTTAAACTGACCACCCCATGTGGAGGCTGCACTTTAGCCTGGCTAACAGCAAATTAAACTGACCACCCCGTGTGGAGGCCACACTTTAGCCTGGCTAACAAGTTAAACTGACCACCCCATGTGGAGGCCGCACTTTAGCCTGGCTAACAGCAAGTTAAACTGACCACCCCATGTGGAGGTTTAGCCTGGCTAGCTCTCAATGTGTTTTTGTTTTTCTAAAAGCTGCTATATTACACACACAGAGAAAGAAATTAAAATTCTGTCCCTCAGTCAGAACACTAACACTTATTAACACTGAAAGATGAACAAAGAGATGAAAGGGTGAATCTGGAGAAACCTCTGTGTGAATACCCTCATCATTCACAGAATACCATTAAACAGTTATCTTAGTCCCTAGCAGAGATAATGTCTTATAGTTGTATTAACTTCACATTTAACCCAGTAAACTGTTGTGTTATTAATAATAAATAATAGTAATTAGTCAGTATTCACTTTGATTTACAAACCGGACTCCAAAAAAGTTGGGACACTAAACAAATTGTGAATAAAAACTGAATGCAATGATGTGGAGGTGCCAACATCTAATATTTTATTCAGAATAGAACACAAATCACAGATCAAAAGTTTAAACTGAGAGAATGTATCATTTTAAGGGAAAAATATGTTGTTTCAAAATTTCATGGCGTCAACAAATCCCAAAAAAGTTGGGACAAGGCCATTTTTACCACTGTGTGGCATCCCCCCTTCTTCTTACAACACTCAACAGATGTCTGGGGACAGAGGAGACGAATTTTTCAAGTTTAGAAATAGGAATGCTCTCCCATTCATGTCTAATACAGGCCTCTAACTGTTCAATCATCTTGGGCCTTCTTTGTCGCCCCTTCCTCTTTATGATGCGCCAAATGTTCTCTATAGGTGAAAGATCTGGACTTAACAATCCGGATCCTTCTCCTACATAGCCATGATGTTGTGATTGCTGCAGAATGTGGTCTGGCATTATCTTGTTGAAAAATGCAGGGTCTTCCCTGAAAGAGATGACGTCTAGATGGGAGCATATGTTGTTCTAGAACCTGTTCATACCATCAGTGATGCAGGCTTCTGAACGGAGTGTTGATAACAACTTGGGTTATCCTTGTCCTCGCTGGTCCGGATGACATGGCGTCCCAGTGTTCCATAAAGAACTTCAAATCGTGACTCATCTGAC
>BRDA01041173.1:0-20974 GCA_036984385.1 Crenuchus spilurus
ACCCTGCTCTTTTAAAACGCTGGATGATCTTGGCCACTCAGTTTCAGGGTGTTGGCAATCTTCTTGTAGCCTTGGCCATCTTCATGTAGCGCAACAATTCGTCTTTTAAGATCCTCAGAGAGTTCTTTGCCATGAGGTGCCATGTTGGAACATTCAGTGACCAGTATGAGAGAGTGTGAGAGTTGTACTACAAAATTGAACACACCTGCTCCCCATGCACACCTGAGACTTAGTAACACTAACAACTCACATGACATTTTGGAGAGAAAATGACAAACAGTGCTCAATTTGGACATTTAGGGGTGTAGTCTCTTAGGGGTGTACTCACTTTTGTTGCTGGTGGTTTAGACATTAATGGCTGTATATTGAGTTATTTTGAGGGGAGAATACATTTACACTGTTATATAAGCTGCACACAGAATACTTTTCATTGTGTCAAAGTGTTATTTTGTCCCATGAAAAAATATACTTAAATATCTGCAGAAATGTGAGGGGTGTACTTTGTCACAATATTTGATATGAAATCATATTCTCCCATCTGTACTAAGCATTTCTCCATCTTCTTAGCAACTTAATCCAGTTCAGGGTCACAGTAAGTCCCCATTCAACTATTCTAGCCAAACCCAGGACACAAGTCCATCGCTGAGCACACACGGGCAATTTAAAGTAACCAATTCGCCTGATCTCAATGATATTGGACTGTTGGGAAGACCCAGAGACCCTGGAGGAAACCCACATAGACAACATGGAAACTCTACCCGGATGGGGAATCAAACTCGAGACCCCAGGACTGAGAGGCAAACGTGCTAACCACCAAGCCAACGAGTATTGTGATAAGTATCATGTGTTGTGTGATTTTTGACATATTGCTCATCCTTATATAAAAACTACACTAAGTTTCGTAACTTGATTTAAACATTCAATAGTTCACTGTTTCTGTGCATAACCGAAAGGCTAAGTAGACTCTAGTGCTCCAGACAGTCAGTCAGTAAAACTGGGTCAGTAGGCAGACGAGTGACAAGTGAACAAATTCCAACACCACAACATTCAGACAGTGGAGATAAGACGACTAAAGTCCCATAACACAGAGGAAATTACAACTAGTCAGCCAATACTGTCCAGCCTGCAATGTAGAACTTGCAATAATGTGAAGAACATGATCCTCATATTATCATCTATTGAGGCAAAGAAAACATGAGGAATATGACTCAGGAAGCCAAACACTTCACAGTACAGGGGCTTGGGGAACAGACCCTACCCTGTAAGAACAAAGTGACCCTCTATAAGTGAGAAATAGTTGAACTTAGGTGTCCCCTAATTTTCTTCATTAAGAATATAAAACGTTTATTGCGCAACTTGCAATATTAGTGCTTCTCCTTTTATTGTGTACATGTAATATTTTACTGTTTTGTTTTAATGCCGATACAGTTTGAATAGTAATTTACTCAAAATTAAAATGAAATATTATAATAATTTGAGACTCTGGAGCCAAACTGATCAACAGTAAAACCAAAACGGCTTAAACTGTGAATATAAAATATAACAGTTTACCTTTTTGAATTCAATTATGAACAGCAATGAACATTTTCATGAAATTATTTTTTTATATCCACAAGTTTATGATTTTTACTCTTTTTTTCTAGCAAACTAAATCCAAATACATAAATTTTACTTCTTATGCCAGGATCACACTTCACGAGTCATTGATCGTTGTGCTGTTCACACTACACGACTGGTCAGCGACACTGGGTCATGAACTACATGACTTTTCATCTTGAGAAATCGCAGACTGCTCTCCAAACATGTTTTGATTTACAGTGACAAAAGAAAGAAGAAAAAGGAAAGAATATGGATGAGAAGATAGATAAAGGCATTTGGCCAGCAGACACTGTTTGTCCTGCAGAGAGAGTTGGACAGGAGGGGTTGAATCATTTTGTGCCGGTTGATAGCTGGCAGTACAGCTGGCATGTCGCCTTTGAGCCAGGAGTCCCGCCAGCAGTACAGTTACAGTTATATTACATACATACTGTTGCCAGTGTTATTTCATCTGTCCATTACACTGATCACAAATATAATCAGTCGCATTATTTCTCCAGTGAAGTCAGAACAATAACGGTCACGTGGTTGTACAACATTGGTTGTAGGTAGTTAATGCTCTTGGCTCACAGTCGCTGACTGGATCTCAGATATTCAGCATGTCAAATATTTCCCAGGCGTCTGTGACTTGTCTGTGAACACTCTGCGATGGCTTGGTGAGCGTCTTTCAGCAGTTCACATCACATGACTGAGTGAGCGACGAATAATCCCAGATGTGCCTCCGAGCAGAGGGTTTTGTTGGCGATCTACAAAAAACTATTACTGGACTAAAATCATGTAGTGTGAACTACGCATTATGTCATCCACCAAAACCCCATATTACCAATAAGTGAGACTCAAAAAAACATGTTTCTGTTTATACAGACTGTGTGTGTGTGTGTGTGTGTGTGTGTGTGTGTGCGTCATGCCTATTTACACTACTTAAATCTACTATTTACACTACTTAAAACCAACTTAAAGCTTAACTTCACTACATTGTACTTAAAAACCTCTGAAGGTGTCCTGTGATATCTGGCATCAAGACAATAGCAGCGGATCCTGGAAGTCCAAGTCCTGGAAGTTGTGAGAATTGCCATGGACTGGCATTCAGATGTGCTGTAAATGTTGGTAGATACTGACCATTTCTTAGATTTTGACCACATATATATATATATATGATGCAAAGGTAAGTGATGAACTGCCAGAGGTTTTGAAAAAGTAAGGGTACCTAAAATGCAAAATTAATGTACATTACACAATTATACACAAAGGCTTTGGAGAACAGAGAACACTAAATGGGTTAACAGATGAAAGCTGTTCTGCAGTAATGGAGGCAGATCAAGCCTTGAAAGCTAGTGCTACTACTTCCTACAGAGTGAGAGTCACTGTGAGCCACCACAGCTACCACAGCATTCTGCAGTGCCATGCAGTACCCTCAGGTATGTGCCTAGTTGGTCAGGGGTTCATCCTACAGCAAGATAATAACCCAAAACATAAGTCCAAGCTCTGCCAGAACTACCTCAGGAAAAAACAACAAGATGGTCAGTCTGAAAACATGGAGTGGACCACAGTCTCCAGATTTGGGATGAAATGAAAAGCAAAAGCAAAAATTTCAGAGTCAATGAGACATCATTTGCACCTGAAAAAATTGGAGTGTTCTAAAACTTTTGACCTGTAGTGTATTTATGTATATATATAAATATAACTATATAAACTATCTAGAAACACTATCTAGATATTAAGCAGGAGATGGAATTCACTTACTGACAATAATGTGTCTTACTGACATATCAAAAGATGGAGAAAATGTCCATACATTTATTTTCTATGTGGATCTCATGCTGCCACCCTGTGGTGGCTTAGGTGAAGTGCACCATGCTGTCCTCACATTCTTTGGGCACAGACAGTTTGTAAGTATGGCAGGCAAGTTTATAATTGTGACCGTCATTGTTGTCCCAGTATTCCGCTGAGGGGACACAAAACCGAATGGCGAACTGTAGGGTGGCTCCAGGTTTCAGGATGAACGGTGGTACGGGCAAGCGGAAACGGAAAATATCAGATTCTGGATCAGCTCCATCTCTGTGCACAGTAGAAACCCATGATGCTTTAGAATCTGCACTGCTTTTCCAGTCTGTAAATGAGTAGTGCACTGTAATGTCTTTCTCAAAGGCCAGATTTACAACCTGGACTGTACCAATTATGCCTAGTTCAGAGCAATAGACCTGCTCTAGGCAAACATGCTGACGACACAGTCGCTGAAGGAAATCAGGCTGGACAGCCATATTCTCTGGAAAGGATGGCTGAAAGTATGGTAAAGTAAGCTCAAGGTTCTTGCCATAGGCTAGCTCAGAGCTAGCCAGCAGCCTGCTAATCACATGCAGTGGCACTGTGGGATCTTCACTAGCTTTGAAGAACTTAACACGTTCAAGCTCCAGGCCCAGAGAGTCCACAAAGCGGACCTGAGAGCCCCTGCGGCTCCTCTGGTCAGTGGAAGAGGGAAGGGACTTGGACCTCTTCCTTATGATGGCCTTGGGCTCTGGCTCACAGCTCAGATGTTGATGGGTTTCCCACTGTTTCGGAGGTGGTCGATTGGCAGGAGGACGTATGGCCACTGGCTTCCTCTGAGGAACAGGCTGAGGGTCAAAAATGTGTCGGAGACGGATGGTCCTGGAAGGTCGTGACCCTTCGCTGAGTTTATTCAATGGCTGCATAGGTAGCTCAGCACATCCAGAAGATGATGTATTTCCAGATGATGACATTTTTTACCACAGCTGGGGAATATATGAAAAGCCTCATTAGGGTCTTTTAATATGATGCTTTTTAAACATCAGTGATGTCCACAACCTAAGACTTATTATTCAATCATGGAAAACAATGCAGTATAACTGACCTGAGGAGGAGATCTGTGAATGTTAATGGAGTAACCTTTATTTATTTATTTTAAAATAATTTTTTGCCCATTTTTATCCCCTTCCCAATGTAGTAGTAGCCAATTAGCCCATACCATCCATTAGGACTCTCCCTATAACCTTTGCACTGTCCCTGCTCTAGGAGGGTGAAGACAAGCACACGCCTCCTCCATTGTGTGTGATGCCAGCCACCACCACCTCTTTTCGAACTACCGCTAAGACACCTTCACTGGAGAGCCAACAAACTCAGAGGCAAGCATAGGATTCAACCCTAAGAACACAAGTCATTCAACTAAATGTGTTTGATTTGGTTCTCTTTATCCATCTTTTAGGACAATTTGATTATGTCTAGTATGTCTAGATAACAAATGTACAAGCACAACTGCAAATACTAGGGGGAACCTCCTCCATATTCAAATATGTTCAAAATCACCCCCCAATTTACAGATATGAAAATATAACACCACACCCCTACCCTTGGATAAATTGAGTCCCCACACAATGTTCCTGCCATGACTACAGCCTTGGTTTCCATTTAAATAAATATTTTGCAATGTTTTTTATGGGCTGAATGCAACCTTGGCCTTTTTCCTGAAATGATGTGTAATACATGGCATTCAATCAGAAAAAGCTGTCATTTACATACATTAGTCTTAAAGACAAAGTAAAAAATAATCTGGTCTAAGGGATAACAAAAAGTTAGAGAATGGTCATGCAAAAATGAATAATGGTCTGATGGTATATTATCAAACAGCTTGAAAAACTGACCCTTGAGAAATACAGTAACTCAGTCAGTTTGCATTTGTTTTCCATGCACATACTGAAAATAAGTCTGAGAATTTAAGGGTTGAATATTAAATTGCTTATAAAGTAATACAGTATACTGTGCAACTGGAAATAAATAATCTGGAATAATCAGTCCATAAATACTGATTGATACTATTCAAAAGTCAAATCATGGAAATATTCAATATATATATTACACTGCATATTGTGTAAAAGCAGTTGCAAAACTTACCTGATGGACATAAATGTGCATACTGCGTCCAGAGGAGACACACCTATCTGAACTCTGTGCAGACTGTCACGTCGTGTGTCTGTGTCGGATCTAGGGACAAATTAACCCTCCGCTAGCCTACACTCATCCCACATATTTACCTCACTGTATTTATCTAATTTTATTTACCTCACTGTAGTTACCTTACTGTATTTACCTCATTCTGTTTACCTCACTGTATTTACCTCATACTATTTACCTCACTGTATTTACCTCACTTTATTTACCTCATTCTGTTTGCTTCACTTTATTTAGCTCATCCTGTTTACCTCACTGTATTTACCTCATACTATTTACCTGACTGTTTTTACCTCATTCTATTTACCTCACTGTATTTACCTACTATTTACCTCACTGTATTTACCTCATACTATTTATTACCTTACTGTATTTACCTCATACTATTTACCTCACTGTATTTACCTCGTTTTATTTACCACATTCTGTTTGCTTCACTTTATTTACCTCATCCTGTTTACCTCACTGTATTTACTTCATACTATTTACCTCACCATATTTACTTCATTCTATTTACCTCATACTATTTATTACCTCACTGTATTTACCCCACACTATTTACCTCACTGTATTTACCTCATACTATATTACCTCACTGTATTTACCTCATACTATTTATTACCTCACTGTATTTACCTCATACTATTTATTACCTCACTGTATTTACCTCATACCATTTACCTCACTGTATTTACCTCGTACTATTTAGTACCTCAATGTATTTACCTCATACTATTTACCTCACTGTATTTACCTCATACTATTTATTACCTTACTGTATTTACCTCACTGTATTTACCTCGTTTTATTTACCACATTCTGTTTGCTTCACTTTATTTACCCCATCCTGTTTACCTCACTGTATTTACTTCATACTATTTACCTCACCATGTTTACTTCATTCTATTTACCTCATACTATTTATTACCTCACTGTATTTACCCCACACTATTTACCTCACTGTATTTACCTCATACTATGTTACCTCACTGTATTTACCTCATATTATTTATTACCTCTCTGTATTTACCTCATACTATTTATTACCTCACTGTATTTACCTCATACCATTTACCTCACTGTATTTACCTCGTACTATTTAGTACCTCAATGTATTTACCTCACTGTATTTACCTCATACTATTTACCTCACTGTACTTACCTCATTCTACTGACCTTGCTGTATTTACCTCATTCTATTTACCTCACTGTATTTACCTCCCTGCCTTAAACTTGCAGTACTCACTCCGTGGATCTAAAACTACACTCATATGGGTTGCAGTTTTGTTATGGTGGAAATATTACCAAAGTACCTCTGACATTTAGTGTTGTTTCCCACTGGGAGGTGTAGTCTGAGCCATATAGATTATTATTAGATCACCAGGCTGGTGACAAGCACATGCGCAGCTGCAGACATCTCTATAAATAATACATGAACACTCTGTATGCCGCAGACCAAGTAATACTCAATGCACAATGCTGATATGATTTTAAAAAATGAAACAAAACAGGTGATATTTAAACTATATAGAGTACATTTACTGTACTACATTTCCCAAGCAGCCATTCGGCTTAATCCCCACGAACCGCTTCACTGATTCGATTCTTCGAATCATTTAAATGAGTCGCATTTCTGTTTCATTTTATTCAGTACCATTATTTTGCTTTTTATGCTTATGTGACAAAAGTAACATAGCTTCTACATTTAAGTCACAGCTCAGTATAACTACAAACCATAGAGGGGTAGTAGACAAAATAGACAAGAACAAAGAAGAAACATACAGTGAACTAAAGGCTAGCTCAGCCAATGAGATGCCCTGACAGTTAGATTAGTCAATGAGATGCCCTGAAATTTATATTAGCCAATGGGATGCCCTAAAAGTCCGATTAGCCAATGAGGTGCCCGGAAAGTTTGATTAGCCAATGAGATGCCGTGAAAATTAGATTAGCTAAAAGATGCCGCGACAGTTAAATTAGCCAATGAGACATGCTGATGACTAACCTCTGCCACAATGTTCAGGAGTAAATTGTAAGCATGTTTTATCATATTCCAAATCATAAAACAGTGGAGGATTGTTGATAATTAGTGTGATGAGGTAATTGTGTAATATTTGGCAGCCCTACCTCAGACAGTCTCTCTGTGAAATTATACATTTTCACATAAATTAGGTTGAGTGTCTTTATTAATTTGGATTTTTTACGTTTTGATTCACGTTTTTTGTGCTTCTCGTGTTTTTAATAAACTCTGTATCAAACCTGCTGGTTGTTCACGTAGATGAAAAAGCATTAGATCGTTCTTGTGAATCGGATCGTTTAATTCACATAGCTAGAGTCGATTCGTGATTTCGTCACCGTCCATCGTTAACAGCTGGATTTACGGGGTGTGTTTACAAATCTCTGCGAATTTCGGGGCTCTCAGGAGATGAGTGAGGTATCGCTTGGGTTACGATTTGAACAGAAAATCGCACAGACTGTAATCGGCCTGTGAGCATCTCGTTACGGATAGACGATCTGCTCTGCGGTGAATTATTCATTGCAGCCAAAGCAGATCCTGTGGTAAAGATGTGGAGGGGATTAGAGGCAGTGATGAGAGAAAATGTGGATTAATGGCGGGTGTTACGGCAGGACGCAAGCTGTTTAAACCAATGGTGAAGCAGCTTGTAGAGGACAGTGATGGGGACAGTGCTGATGGAGAATGGACACAATCAGCTCACAGCCCACAAACGAGCGCGAGAGAAAGCTTCAGGACATGCGAGCAGGTAAGAGCCATACAGTACCTTCACCGCGTTCAGCATCGAGATCACACAACCGGCCAGTCTGGGTTGCCAGATTTGCGTGATTTCAGCCAAATTGGGATATTTTGAAAAGGCCTTTACGGATTTTGGGATACAAGGAATAAATAATAAAATGAGTGTGTAACTATGTCATTAAACACGATGAGCCAAAAACAGGCAGTGAACAGCTGTGGATGAAGAGCATCTGATGTCTTAGACTTACTAATGTTAAATAATTTAAATGAGATCTGAAAATATAGACTACAGAGGAAGGAGACTGTTTTAAATGCAAAACAACCTTACAGGTATGTATGTATTTTCTTATTATCTTATTATAGTGTTTAATATATTAACAATAATAATAATAATAATAATAATGCTTCAAAAGTAAAAAATAAAATAGCCAAAGAAAATAAATTACAAACTAAGAGTAAATGAATAGTTAATTTTTTTAAATATTCAAATGTCTGTGACCGACCGTTTTAAGACTTTTGCCAAATTTCAGCATGTGCTGGACGTTTGGGATTTTCTTTGACCTGGCAACACTGAGTCTAGTCCTCTTTCCCAGCATTCGTTCATGGGTAAACAAGCGCCCCGCCCCTCTCTGTACTGTAAACTGCTCTAAAGGTGCACAATATGTTCATGCCAGATGCATTTATTTGTGTTTTATGGCCAAAAATATAGTTATAATGGCCAAATACAGTTAACCCTTTTATGTATTAATTATAAAAACATTAATCAATATTCTCCTTTTAACCTAAACATGTAATAATTATTAATGTATCCACTTACTCAAATACAAATAATATAGGACATATAAAGGATTTTTAATTTAAAACATAAGTAAAAGTAATTTTTATGTTGTAGAATAAATTTTGGAAAATGTTTTAACAATATTTGGTAGTTGAAATATCCGCAGGGTGCATCATATTGTGAACAAATCAATTTTAGAACAGTTATGCTCTTTCAGTTTTTCTTTTATGCTCAAATTAAAATTTTTCCACAAGCATACATTTTTTGTAAGAGGATTGTAACGAAATTCCAGAAGTAGTTGCACTTCCTGATCTTCTGTCAGCCGTTTTTGTTTACCGTGTGTTTTGTTGTACTGTCTGCCAGGTGGTTTGGTACAGGTTTTTTTTTTAGTAAGTCCAATAGGCTGTCACACTACTGTATGTTAAAATAAATTAGAAGATGACTAATGCCCACTGTAATGACCTCCATGCATGAAAGTGTTAATAGTGCAACCTTAATGTGATTATGTTTTTTTTTCCAACAGTCAGAGAAGCACAAACACAGCTGTGCAGCCTTCAGGTGCAGAAAAGGTGCATGTGGCCATGGAGAATGTAAGTGTGATGAAGTGCAAAGGAGCATATTGTTCATGTTTTATCTGCAAACAGTAGCATATAAAAAATGTTGAATATCCTAAAAGAGTTCATTGTTGTTGATGATTTAACTAAAAAGGCAAACTGTCACATTTTATATTAATTACATATAAAGTGAAGTTATAATATTATTCTGTATTATATCTAATAACTCAAATAATTAGATATTTAATTTGGAGTTTGTGTACATTAAATATTTAAACAGTTTTAACATTAGGACAGAAGAATATGTGAAATGTCACTTTATATGCAATTAATTTAAAATGTATGACAGTTTTGGTTTTTTAAAATTAAATTATGAATACAAAATTAATTCACAATATTCTGACTTTTGGAGATGCATTAGTGTGTCACATCCTTGATATGTCCCTAATTCAGTAAGCAGTTTAATTATAATGAATTAAAACTATAGTCAAGGATCACTGGACTGAACAACAGTATGTTAATTAGAGATTTTGATGTAGTGATATTGATAAATCTTATCCACTGATGCTTGATCATGAGTATACAGTGAGGGATGATTATGGAATGAATCAGTAAAATTGATTATATTGTTGACTGTAAGAACCCAATCAGGAGATTATGCATGTTGACTGATTTTGAGTATAACTGCTGTTACACAGAGGAGGAGGGGTAGAAGAATCTTTCTTTGCTGTGGCTTTGAGATGCTTCACTTGTAACCATCTGATAATGTGTTTACCTGTACTACTCAAATGATTTTTATAACAATTTTCCCAGTAGATTTTAGTCATTATTTTGGGATTTTTTGTCTCTTGGTCCTTTTTACTCTTTTTACAGAGTTTTCTACTAGCTTTATGGAGTAAAGTCCCCAACACTATAAACAAAACAAAACTAGCATAAATATAGTCAGTGTCAACTGTAATAACAAAGAATACTGCAACTAGAGCTAAACTATAATGTTTATGTATCAGCTGAATTAAAACATTGGATAATTGAAGTAAGAGAAGAGATGAAAATAGAAAAAAACACAAAAATGTAAAAAATATAAAATACTTAATAATCGAAACATAGACTACTTGACTGAAACATAAGCATAAACCTTGACTGAGGTAGGGATGTCAATGCATCTTTCATATTGGTGCTGTGCTTGTATGAAAGGTTTTGCTCTGTTTTTCTAGGGTTTACAGATAATTGGGAGGAAGACAAGATCTGAAAGAGCTTCAGTCATGGTCACTGCTACACCTTTGTGAGTTTTTTTGCATTTCAATGCATGTTTTAAGTGATATTTTGGCAAAACATTCCCTTTTTCCTCAAATGTAGCTACTAAGCCAAAACACCAGGGCTGTAGCACTTGGACTTGAGTATGGATTCAATGAGCTTTTAATGTCCTGGACTCAGTAGTATTTGTACTCAGACTTGGCCTTTGTTCTCACCAAAATAATAATAGTAATAATTAATTGTTTTGATTTAACCGACTGGCCTGGGCGGCATGTTTATGTTGTCAATACAAAATTTGATTGCAAGTGTAATTCATTGCATACATTTAATATGGTGATTATGTAAAAGACAATATATTTGTACTAAACACAGTTGAAAACTAGTTACGGCTTGTTCTCAGACACTGTTTGGATTCTTGGTTTTGGTGAAAGTAAGTACGGGCCTCAACCGTAGTCTCTCAACTTGTCAAAGGTGGTCTTGACTACAGCCCTAGCTGATTGACTACAGTGTAAATCTGAATTCACCATTTACCATTAAACATTGTTCTTTAGGAGCCCGAAAGAAATTATTCCCAAGCCAAAGCTCCATGCGTCCTCTACAAATGGACCGAAGGAAAGGCGGCACAGGCGGAACACACGGCGCAGCCGCGAGAAAGAGGTGGCTGCATGCAGGGACTCAGGGCAGTTTCCCAGCTCAATGCCACTTTCCATAACTTCAGTTTTTACACCAAAGCTGGGATCAGCAGAACGTCAGAGCCAGCATGAGGATATTGTTCGGTTACACAAAACAGATCATCAGGTATAAGTAAATTCAGTATAGTGCTTTTTAAGACTTTAAAACTAAAAGAGTTTAGGCCACTTTTTGCGCCATTAAACATGTTTTAGACTTTTAGTGGAATTAAAGCTATGAGTCACCCAGAAATCATATGTATATAATTTTGTGCCACCTTAATTAAGATGTGGTTTTGAGCCAGTTGATATAAATTGTGCTCATGTGATTTGTCAGAAAAGCCTGGGCTATTTAGGTGACTATTGAGTTACTGTGTTCTTTAACAACATTAGCCTTTCAGCTCTAGCTCTAAACTAAGGAAGCAAAATTTGAACTAAAAGCCTATTGGCTAGTTGATTACATCTGGGGTTTAATAGTACTGAGTGAAGATATCTACCATATCCATCCATCCAGCCATCCATCTTATTTTCTAATTTCACGTGATGTACCTAACATGCTCAGAAAAACACCAGTCGCCTTTAATGCTTGCAGGTACCTAAAGTTGAGGACACAGACAGTGGCAGTGACATTTCTGACTCAGAGAGGGTCCCTGGGCCTCCCTCCCTCATTGCCCCTCCACAGCTCCATCTGCGTGCAGAAGTAATCAACCCCCGTGACCTCCGACCTTCACGGCCTGCACCACGATCCCGATCCCAGGACAGTTACCCGGACTTTTTACCCCCACCTTTCAACTCTTGGAGCCTCCAGCAGTTGGCTGTGTATTTGAACACAGACGGTAGGGGTGCATCTCGCTCCAGGCCTGTGGGCCAGCTGGAGAGATATTTGGAGCGGCTGTTGCAATTGGAATGGCGCCAGATCCAGACGGTCCACGAGGAGAGTAGCAAGGCCATCCCGTCTTTGTGGGGCAGTCGCCACAGATCACACACCCACAGCACTCATTCCAACCTGAGCGCTCCGAAGAGCATCCTCCAGTGTCAACGAGCCTTCCCTCTGGCCTTGTTGTCTTCTCTAACCAATGTTCCTTCCCTCCAGCCCCCCAGCTGCACTTGCCCCAGCTGCCGTAAAAGTTATACCATTTGCAACGGGGCGTGTCGCTTATACACCCACCCTCATCACTCCCATTTGAGTCCACTTCCAGAGAAGAGGGGGAAAGCCCCAGGGTTGCCCCGGAGGAGCAGTAGTGAAAGCCGGGCGCAGCAGTTCCATCGTGGACATGCACCTCGCAGCCATAGACTTAGTGACCCACTGGACAGTACTAGTCACTTAAAGCGCATGCAGGCCATTGGGAACATTCGCAATCCATGCAGTCCTCAGGATGTCTTGAGTAATTTGAATGTGGAGGTAGGAGTACCCAGTATCATTTGTCTTCTCTGGTCAACTTTATTTCATTTGTTAATATACATCAATTTCTGCATTTCAGGGCTGCAACACATTAAAAAATCTAGGGTCGGTAAAGCATTGACCCTTTTCTAATGTTACCAATCCTTCTCACAAGACTTAAAAAACATTTTGGCATTGAGTTTACCAAGCAATGATGTGTTTCATTTGTTGTTTTGTCCCTTTAATTCTACAAACACATCTTACGGTGTGCAACAGTACAGGGTTGTTATCATATATTTCATTAAAAAAATCTAAATTTTTTAATGAAATTCTCAATTTGGGACAAATCAGGACTGCAGGCAGACCAGTCCAATACTCGTACCCTTGTCTTCTGTAGCCATGCCTTTGTCATGTGTGCAGCATGTGGTTTTGCATTATCTTGTTGAAAAATGAATGGCTGTCCTTTTTTCACAGTAAAGTCTTAAGTGGCATTTGTGAATGTCTCTATACTGTAGTGCTTGACAATGGTTTCCTAAAGTAATCCCTTGGCTGTGTGGTTAAATCAGCTATTGATAAATGATGGTACTTTATGCAGTTCCGTCAGAGGGATCAGAGATCATAGATGTTCAGATTACACTTGTTACCTTGCCGTTTATGTACTGAAATTCCTCCAGATTCCTTGAATCGTTTAATGGTATTCTTCACTCTAGAGGGAGAAATATGAAAATCTCTTCCAATATTTATTTGAGGAGTATTGTTTTTAAACATAATTGTCACACATTTAGTGTCAAAATTGCCCATCTTCCTTTCTCAAAACCTCAGCTTTTGTGCACTCTTTGCATTTGTACCAAATCATGATTACAATAACCTGTTTGAAATCACATCATTATTTATTTATTTATTTATTTATTTTTTGCCCCATCCAAACTTTTTTTAATGTGTTGCTTAAAAAGCAGGAATAGCTGTATATTAACAAAAATGAAATTGACCAGACAAAACATTATATATCTTGAATTCATACTTTATGCAATTAAATAAAAATCTCTATACCTGTATCCCTGTAATAAAATTCAAGCCTTGTGGTAAACCATAGTTCTCACTTAGCGACACCCTAGTGAGACCAAAGCAACCATATAGCAACACCTCAGCAACCACTGGGTAGTTGATAACAAACACCTGGTACTTCTCAGCAACTACTTCAGATGTCATAGCAACCACCTAGCAATGTCATTGTAGCTAATTAGGAGCCATAGCAACCACCTAGCAACCATTTCACAGACCATAGTAACGTCCTAGCTACACTTTACATTAGCTGGGATTATGTAGCTTTATAACTGCAGTTTTTTTGTCCATATCATGCAGACCTTTGTGGAGGTTGGTGCTTTGAGGAGAAAAGGCCCAGGAGAAAGGAGCCGGTCCTGTGGGGATGTGACAGAAGATGGCTACAGGAGAACAAGAGCTGAGAGAAGGACCAAGACAGCACAGCATTTACGACAAGACTCAAAGTCATCAGGTGCTAACAGTTCAGATGACTTGCACAATTCCAAAGACTCGGTCACTGGAAGGTCTAATGGGAAACAGAAACGTGTGGAGTTTGTCACACAGCTCGAAAATTCTCATCTGTACCATAAATAATCCTGCTCATTGTTTACTTCTCATTGTTTTGTTTGTATTTTTGTTATTTAGTGAACACACAGCTGATGCATGTTTCCCATTCCTTACCATTCATATTTCTTTTCATATTTCTCAAAATGAGTCTCTTCTCTTATTTGTTTTCTTTCTGCTCATTTTTAATATTTTTACAATATTTAATATCTAAGAATGTCAAGTATTTTTCTAAGGAGGAATGTGGGGTGCAAATCTCAAAAGCAAATACATTATTTTTGGCAATATTAATAACTTAACTTAAAATGATTGTCCCAAGACTGTCATGTTCAGCAAATGAAATATCAGGAGATGTAAAACATTCCAGCACGCCAACACTTTTATGGATATTTTCACACAATAACACATAACAGTGCTTCAGAAAATACAACAAACTGTATCTCAGCACAACAGTGAATGTAAATGTGTTAAATTTTTACTGCTGTTTACTATTGTTGATTATTATTATTTCAGTAAAGAAGATGAAACCATTCAGAATGACTTTGTTTACATCTTTAATTATGCAGAAATATTGAAAACTCAGTGTAAGTCATCTTTAAAACTCATATAATATACCAAACGTATATGTGTTTGGCAGAGAAGTACTTCATGAGTAGGGTTAGAAAACTTGGTAACACTTTATAATAACTTTCATTAATAAGCCATTAACTAATGATTAATAACTGTGAACAAATCATTAGTTCATGAGAATGTGAACATGAACAAATGTTTATAAATGACAGTTCATGTAGTTACTAATGATTGTATTCATTTTTGCAAATGTTAACAAATCATTAGTAAATCATTAGTTAATGAAATTCTCATAAACTAATGATTTGTTCACAGTTATTAATCATTACTTAATGAGCTATTAATGAAAGTTATTATAAAGTGTTACCAAAAACTTAATCATTACAAGTGATGAATAACATGTCCCTGGATTTTATGCTAGATGACCATAGAGAGTGTGCAGTTTGTTATGCCAAAAAATGGAAATTGTAGTCCTGAATAACTAAAAGCAGTATAAATTATTCAGCTATTGGTATATTTTGAATATTCTTTAGAATTTTGGGAAGTTCATTTCTGGCTAATCATAATAATGTTTTTCCCCAATATATTATATTAGATTCAACTTTGTCATTGTGCAGAGTTCAGATACAGAGCCAATAAAATGCAACCAGAGTGCAATGTACAGTGTAATTTACATAAAGTGCAATGAGTAATCATTGAGGTGGTACATTGAGTTGCAGAAGCTTGAATATGTCTATTGTGATTAAATAATAAATACATTCAGATAGTACATATATGTGTGGTAGCAGATATAAAGTGTATGAACATTGTAGAGATGCAAGGATGCAGTAAAGTGGCAGTGCAATGATATAGTTTGTATGTGTGAGGTAGCATATATGAAATACATGAACAGTGCAGATGTGAAGTACAATAAATTGAACAGATCAGAGGTGCAAGGATGCAGGTAAGTGGCAGTGAGGTAGCAGATATAAAGCATATGAACATTGTAGAGGTGTAAAAATGCAGGTAAGTGACAGTGCACTGATAAGGTTTGAATTAAAGAGGCGATGCAGAGTTCAGTAGGGTCACAGCCTCAGGGAAGAAGCTCTTCCTTAACCTGCTAGTGCGTGAGCAGAGGCTCATGTCCTGTAACGTCTGCCAGATGGGAGAAAAGTCAATGGTTTGGTTGAGAAACGTCCATCCTGAGGACACCTTTTAGGACACTGTGTCATTTAAGCAGATTTTTAGGAAAAGTTTAAAAAAGTTTTGTAACATATTGCAATGAGTTTATTCCATTTTCGTCAGGAAATTTTATGGGATTTAAGATTAAATTCTTTTGGACTTTTAAAATATTGAGGGAAGATTTTCTATTGGCTACACAACAGTATTTTATAACAATTTTATTAGATATCCAAATACTTATAGGAATTATATTAATCATGTTATAAAAAACTCATTTAATGTCCTAATTATGTTCCATTGCTTCCCAAATATGATCCTTTTAAAATATTTTTTACATTATATTTTGACCAGGACAGAATATATTGATTTAATATCTGAATATAAAGAAAGCACACTGCAATTCGCTTAATGCGAAAATTAATACGTGGTGTTATTTTTTTTATTTAAGGAGCTGGAAAGGGGCTTTTATTGTGGTGAACGAGCTATTTTGCGATGGCGGAACTGATGTTCATGCAGCCATTGTTTCCGTAGACAGACGGACGTATTTATTGGCGCGGTCTGGCTCCGTACTCTGATAACATGATGGATTCTTCAAGAGTGATGGAATATCTGATAGACGTCGAGGTGGCAGCTGAAGACGTGCTCGCTGATAAACAGCAGGTAGTTAAAGTGACACCGAAGAGCATTTTAGTACCACTTGACTTTACCTTCAGAGCGGCGCTGCGTGTTACGCCGAAATCAGCACCTCCGCTTCGAGATGCACCCCGTTCTGTGCCTCTTATTTAATTTATTTTACTTGTGTTTACGCACCTTTGGCATTTTTTTTTAGTAATTTATGTTTTGGACCATTACGTATTACCTGCATAAGTATCATGGATGAAAACAGAATTTAACACGGGGTGCGTTTACTGGCAGGAGGACTGCATTAAAAGACACCCCTAGCTTTCTGTTTGTTGACACAACTATGACAGGTTTTAAGTCGTATACCTGTAAAGCAAAAGCTTAAATTAACAAAAATAACTAAGCAGGTGTGCTGCTTCCTGTCTGATAATCTGTAGACTTGTCAGTGCTCAGTAGAGACGCAGCTAAAAAAATAGAATATCATCAAAAAGTTTATTTATGTCAGTAATTAAATTCAAAAGTGAAACTCGTATATTATATAGATTCATTACACACAGAGTGTCTATTTCAATTTATTTTAATGTTGATGATTATGTTCTGCAGATAATGAAAACCCAAATGTCAGTATCTCAGAACATTAGAATATTACATAAGACCAATTCAAAACATGATTTTTAATACACACTATCACTGTGCTTGATTGGCCAGCAAACTCAACTGACCTAAACCCCACAGAGAGTCTATGAGCTATTGTCAAGAGCCAGGTCAAGTACTGAGAGCATATACTGTACATACTTTTCAGTAGAACAATATTTATGTATTAACATCATTGTTTTGTATTGATCTTATATAATATTTTTTTTGTGTTTTGAGATACTGAATTTTGGGTTTTCAATGACTAGACCATAATCATCAACATGAAAATAAATAAACTTTTGAAATAGACACTCTGTGTGTAATGAATCTATGTAATGTATGAGTTTCACTTTTTTAATTGAATTACTAAAATAATTGAACTTTTCAATAATATTCACATTTTTTGAGATGCATCTGTACATGAACACAGAAGCAGCTCCAGATCAAATAAACAAACATTACTCACCATGAGTGCTAAAAGTTGGATTTTTCTTTCGTAAAACCCATCTTATGTTTCTGTTAATTTAGCTTCTGTTAATTATGTTGAAATTTTTTTTTTAATTGAACATAATGGAAATTCACACTTTTTATAATAATTTATGAATACTAATAGTAATAATGGTGAAATCCCTTATGAATTAGTTAATTAGTTGGATCAAATGTGCTGGGAGCACAGAAGACACCTAAATGTACAGACAGTCCTTCAGGACCAGAGTTGGAATTCAAACTCATGGCACCCTTAAAAAAGAACTGGGGATGTCCCTGAAAGGGCTCTGGTCATTGATTTCCTCGCTTATAGCTTATACTTGAGCACAGTAATTTATTCCATATGAATAATTTCCGTTTCCATTTTGTTCCTTTATAAGCAGTTCCAATATAAAACTGGCAGATGAGTATTTAGCTCTTTGTTGAGCCTGTCCAGTAAATTTAAAATGCAAAAGAAAATGGTCTGATTCTCCTTTGTAAATTTATTTGTTTATTTATACATACCCCGATTTTTCTCCCAATGTCATTTTGGTAGTCAGTCGACCCATTCATTGACTTTCTCTATCACTTGTAATGTCTCTAGGAGGGTGCAGACTCACACAGGCCTCCTCTGATGCATGTGAAGTCAAGCTCCGCCTCTTTTCCAACTGCTATGGATACATCACTGCCGGGCAGCCAACACACTCGGAGGAAAGCACAGAATCCCCAGTTCTGATATTTCAGACTTTAAGCTGACATTACTTAGTAGTGTTGTGGAGAGAGTGCCATCTTACCCACCACCCAGAGAGAGCAAGGCCAATTGTGCTCTCTCAGGCTCCGGCTGCTAATGGCAAGCAATATGATCAGGATTCAATCTCTTGATCCTCAGATTATAGTGACGATGCCTTAGTCCTCTGAGCCACTCGGGGCCTCGTCAAATTCTGTAGAATTCCAAACCACACAAGCAAAAAGAGTATTGAGATGAGATGGATGCTCCTGACTCAGATTTATTTCTGCTTTGTGGGTAAAAGCTGAAGACAAAGGCATGCGCGTAATTTGCAGGGGGGAAAGGGGGGTTATGACCCCCCCAATAATCTGATCCAATCACTATAAACCCCCCCCAATAAAGTCACATAATTTCAATTTACAAAATAACTTCAATTTTACAAAAACTATCAATTTTGGGTAAAATACTAGCATGTTTAATCATTTGGTAATGTAACCCCCCTTTTCCCCACAAAAATTTAGTATCATTCAACGTCCACCAAGCAGCAGCGCTCGCCGTTTGCAGGGTTGCCAGGTTCGTGGGTTTCCCGCCAAATTGGACTTGTTTGAAAATCCAGTCGCGGGTAAAAATTCTAACGTAATAAAAAAATAATCCTTTATAAACAAAATACTAAGTCATACACTCATAGTTGTTTTGCCATTTGCTTCAAACGTGTGACAGACATATTTTGGGCTAGTTTAAGCTTCTGGAGGGCGGGTTTTAGACTGACTTTGGACTGGATATTTTTTACTGGACCTGGCAACCCTGACCGTTTGCTTGCTTGTGCAAGCAGTTGCTGGGGGAGTGGGTGTCGTAAGAAAAAACGAAAAGAGCACCAAAAAGTGGATAAAAAACATTTTTTCATTGGTGGTCACAACACCGCCTTGTAAAAAGCGGAAAAATCTAAATGAGGTAAATGTAGATGTATTGTTAGCTGATGATTGAATAACTATGCCGCTGTGTATCAGACACCCTATGAATACCCGTTCAGGTATTTTAGCTAGCTCCGTTAGCTAGCTCCACATTTCTTAATTGTTTAAGGTGCAGAGTAAATACAAAGAAATTTAAATAAATACACAGTAAAAGCATTACAATGTATTTCTAATACGGTTAACCCAAAATCTCCTGAATCCTTTTAGAAAAGTAAATGATTTAATAACTAAATATGCAGACAGCTCAACCCCCCCAATGCTGGACCCAAAGTTACGCCCTTGGGCAAAGGTGATGAGAGCTCCAAAAACGAACTTACTGAAACTACAAAACATGTAAAAGTCTTAAATGTGTTATTATAAAGTCGAGTCAACACACAACCTTCTGCATGTTCAGGTTTGAGAGTTTCTTATTCTCCAGTGTTTGAAAAATGTTGCCATGCTCTGACTTTTTAATGACATGATAAAGAGCTGAACTTTCTCTTTGTTGCAGATTGTAGATCTTGATTTAAGAAGGAACAGAAATCGAGAAGCGATGAATGCTCTCCGAACCAGCGATTCTGATCAAGGTAAATGGATAGTTACTTCACCCTCGTATCATTTTAATAGACCAAATGACATGTACTCAATGTAGTAACTTGTCCCAATGATGCTTCTCCTAATGCTCAGTGAGTAACCATGTACAGCGTCTGCTGACTGATAAACAAAACGTGAGAATGTAACATTTGTACAGGAATACAAGTTAGTCTTTTGTTCTTTGTTGGCTCATATTGTCTGTTTTCTTGTTGCTGTTCACAGATAAAGTCAAAGTCTGTTTTGGAAATATGTTCATTAAATTTCCCAAGGACAGTGTTAAAGCTATGATACAGAAAGGTAAGCCAGATATCCAAAACCTCTAAGACCTCTGCTTTGTGTGGATCAGCGCATAATGTTTATTTTTTTCTTCCACAGATCAAGAACAACTGGACCAGGAAATAAACGACATCCATAACCGTTTGAAAGTGAAAGTAAATCATCTCAATGACCTGCAAGGTACCAGTGTTTATTTCTGCAGACTGTAGTAATATTGCATATAATGTAAAACTGCAATTATGTCTAAAGTACTAGTAGTACAATATATAATACAAACCAGATTCCAAAAAAGTTGGGACACTAAACAAATTGTGAATAAAAGCTGAATGCAATGATGTGGAGGTGCCAACATCTCATATTTTATTCAGAATAGAACACAAATCACAGATCAAAAGTTTAAACTGAGAGAATGTATCATTTTAAGGG
>BRDA01041176.1:0-34496 GCA_036984385.1 Crenuchus spilurus
GTGCAATGTGACATTAATGAAGATTGGCCATCAGACTGGTCCAATTTAGCCATGAAACCTCCCACACTAACATGACAGGTGTTTCAGTTTCATTGGCTAACCCCTGTTTATATATATATATATATATATATAATAAAATGACTAAACATGACTAAAATAAATTTGATATTTGATGGTGCCCAGTGCACTGCACATTACCTATTAATTATGTTCATCTTTATGTGAAAGAAATAAAGTTGAGGTAAAAGCAAAAGCTTTGGATTGTACAGTTGAGACTTTATAATGTCACTGCTATGTCACTGAAAGATGGGAACTTAAAGGAAGACTATTAGTGTCTTTCTTTATTTGCTTTTACATGTACAGATTTTATTAGGAAATGCTAGCATTGCTCAAACCTCTGCAGAAATGTTGCTCTCTGTAGCCCAAGTTCAAGGGTGTGTTCAACGAGCAAACACGCATCTTCACAAGAGGCTTTGACTCATGTGAAGGATGGTATTTGAGGGCTTATGTGGGAGAATAGGTAAATGACACAGTAAGAGCTCATCATAGAGGTACTGTCACTGTGGTTAGGGAATTTCCTCTGTAATTACCTCTGCAATCTCTCTGCACCTGGAGACGACGCTTAGCAAACCAGCTACCTTACTGCAACCACTGGAATGTAAACAGGGGACCATTGAAAGCTTCCTCCATGAAAGAGTTGCAATAGTACAAAATGGTTAAATATTCTGAGAAGAAATGGTTGAAAGACATAGAGTATTTTTTTCTACAATGCTGTGGTGAGCTCTGCTGCTAGGTTTGGACATCAAAGACAGGTTTATAACAACCATTCCAAGGTACCAGAAGGTCAAATTGTAAAACAGGTTTACTAAACAATCTATACTTGCATACACATAATCATGATGGGACCGATTACCGAACAATGTAATGGAAGTCTATAAGGTCAGTGAAGATGAAGCAACTGAAACAATCTTCACTACTCAAAGCACAGCTGTGCATTAGTCTGTGCTTTGCCCAAGTGAAGTAAGGCAGGAGCTTTTGCAAGAGCGCCCTGTAATGTAGAATGAGAGAGGAGTTTCCACACTTACTGGCTCATGCAAAGTTTATACACTTAAGCAATGAAAACAAACAATTAAACTAGCAAGGGTCTAATACCCTCAGAGGCAAGAAGCCATTTTCTGGTGCTGGCTTTGTGAGCCGCACTCCCAGTTTAACGTTTGCATGCGTATAAATTAACTTGTTGCCTCCTGAAGTAAATAAAAATACCAGCATTTGGCCACTGCCTCTGCAGCACAGCAATTTTGGGTCTATGATTTCCTTGCACTGTGGTCAGGCCCCTATGGTGCAAATGCAGTCCAGATGAGATCCTGGTTCATGGTTATGAGCTAAATGAGAGGCTTCGGGACAAATTCCCTCCATCAAACTCCTGCGCCCAAAATCAAGCCCTGCTGGAGCTCCAGCAAGGCCAGTGGTCTCTGCACATGTGCAGGCCTGGATCACATGACATTTGGAGGGAGAGGAAAAGGTGGAGGGGGAGGAAAGGAAGGGAGAGAAGAAAACTGTCTATATGTTCTCAAAAACAAAGGTGCCACAATGCATTCTTTAAAGTAATGTCATAGAAGAACAATGTTAGGTTCGTTAAAGAACCGTTCACTGTATGGCACTGTATGACATTTTTAAATGAAATGTGTAAATGTGAAGATGCATATTATTAAATTATTAATTTCAAGTTTGAATAAAATGCTATAATATATAAATGACTGTAAATTATATGTTTTGGGCTACAACTGCTGCATTCCTAATGTCAAGCCACTTCTGAACCAGAGACATCAGAAGCATTTTATGTAGGCCAAAGTGAAAAGGACATGGACTGTTACTCAGTGGACCAAAGTCTTCTTTCCAGATGAAAGTTAAGTTTTTATTTCATTTGGAAATCAAGGTCCTAGAATTTGGAGGAAGAGTGGACACACAATACAAGGGGTCTGAAGTCCAGTGTGAAGTTTCAGCAGTCTGTAATGGTTTGGTGTGCCATGTCATCTGGTCATCTGCTGGTGTCTGTGCACTATGGTTGATCAAGTCCAAAGTCAAAACAGCCATCTACCAGATTTTAGAGCACTTCATGCTTCCATCTGCTGAGAAGCTTTATAAAAATCTGATTTCTTTTTCCAGCTTAGCATCTGGCCACAGTGCCAATACTACTACCAAATAGTTTGCTGACCATATTACTGTGATTGACTGACCAGTTAAAAACTTTAATGAGCAACATTAAAATAACAAAAATCTTGGAATATGTTGATTTAGGTGTAATGAATATAAAATGAAAGGTTACCTTTTTTAACTAAATTATGAACACATTTTTCACAATATTTTTTTTTTTTTTTTTTATGTTTTACTGTCATTTTTAAAAATAAATTTAGTATACGTTTTAGTTTTGTACCATATACAACTGTTTCCTTCACATAGAAAATCCAGTTCATCCATCACAAAAACAATTAAGAAAGCAAATCTGTCAAACTATCATGGTCCTATATGTGACCATTGCCTTCACTGAAGGACAGTTTTAATATAGAACCATACATCCAATCCAAGAACTATTTAGAAATGTTTATTGTTATGAGTGTATCAGGAGGAAGAATGTTAAATCAATATTGCATTCCTTGAGTCTAACATTTTATAGTTTTATAGAAGGCATGAGTACATTTTCACAAAGGTACAGTAGAAAGACATTGCCATTAAAATGACAACTGATTATATAGTCTACAGTGCAGTGGACTATATTGTCTGATCAAATATTTCAGATTTTTTGAATAAACAATTATTTAATTTCAATTTTTGAATTGAAGATGTTTTTTTTATTATTTCAGGTCAAGCCATTAGCACTGCATGAGAAACAAAGAGTTCCCACTGAACTTGGCTTGGGACCAAATAAATGCAGATGATTATCTGTTGTGCCATCAGACCGGAGGAGTGCTCTTTGAGCAGCAGCTGGGAAGTTCCTGTGCCCTTATCTCAACCATTAACATAGTCTCAACACAAATTATGAACCATAAAGATCACCATCTTCACCACCTTATCTCTGGAATGTCGCAGGCATTCGGGACGTTATACCAGTTATGAGTATAATAACAGCAGAATCAAACTCCTCATACAGCACATGCAGATTGCACTATTACATCATTAGTGCCATATGTCTGAAAGTTTATGTTGTGCTAGCAAGCCCAACATGTCTTTAACAGATGCTGTGTGCCCATTATAGGTTCTCAAGGATGCACCTTGATAGGTAGGGCATCAGTTCCTCAACATCTGTAAACCATATACTCTGATTTGAAAGCAAAAGAAGTGTCCACGTGCTTTGCAGAGTAGCAGAGCTATCAGAAACCATACTGTTGCTGACCTCCTAATGAACTTTGAACATCTTTCCTCAAACACTCATATGTCAAGACATTTACCAGCCAAGAAGAGCATGTTCCATTTTAACGAAAGCCGTAAATGAGATAAAAAGAGGACTTCCCACAGACATGGTTTTATGATGCATGGAGAAGTAGAGCTGTAATTCCTGTGACGTGTAACTTAGCTGAAACCATATAAAGGTTTCTAAAAAAGGCTTTTTTTTCTGTTACTTTTCACATTATTATTTTAGTGTCAATGGAAAGAGTTGTTCTATACACCGGGTCAGTCGTTTACAGAGCCTGGTTAACCAAAAGGAAAACTGGACTCAGCAAAGCAAATATCATAACTAAACCCATCTATCTTTCTATCTGCAGAAATAAAAACATTCCAGCCCACATTTATGTCAACCCTTACTGCCGTTGAGCACCAATAAATCTTGTTAAAGACTCCTAGACAAGAGCTGTTTATTATTTTCTCATACATCTTTGACATTTAAGTTCAAGTAAATGAGCACTGGGAGGTTTAGGTCTCCTTGAACATGTAAACCTCCAAATGAAGATCATAAAATAAATCAAAACAGGATTTTTTCCAAATGGTTAAATGTTGTTGCGTTTGTCTAGCAGCATGGGAATCGCATTCTGTACTCTTTGGGACAAGTAAATGACAAAGAAGCTCACTTCTTCAATAGTGAAACCCCCCCAAAACAGAGTTCTTGACATTACAATAATGCTTATGCCATCTTGTGAACAGTAAAATTCACAAGAAGGAAAAAAAGATTCAGTAAAGAAGACCCGCCACACACACTTGACTAAAAAGGGTTATTAAGAAACCAAAGCATCATCAGAACATGGGGATTTTCTGTAAGAGTATAGGTAGATTTCATAGGCTCATATTGTGGATCTCAAGCACACCAACAAAGTTCCTGAGCATTCAGTGTCAGCTACCGGTTACATTGCTTCTAGATAAGTGCATTCACATTTGCCACTGCTTCTTACTGCAAAAAAGACCCAAGGACGTGCTTTTAGATTTCTCTACTGAATGTTACTCTGATGTTAGTACAGATTGGACTGAACCTGCATCATACCTCTTAATTATTTAACTTTAGGGCATGAAAAACTATTAGGAGCAATTAAAGGAGACTTAAACTCATCTGTGGTATGTTCTGGCGTATTACAAATCTACATATTTTTATATTTTTTTTCCTTTGATTACACATAAATATAGAGAAACTATTCACTAAAAGTGGTTATGATAGAAATAAATACAAAATCTGAGCAGTATACTTCATGTGCGGAATCAAACTAATTGAAATGTACATCAGAAAAATACATTAGTTGAACTCCAATTAAAATATTTATTTTCTCATTAGTGGACATAAATATAGCTTTATATACTTTTTCCAAAATATGTGTTTACTTTAGCATAAATAAACGTGTAGTACTGGGACATAAAGTGTCTTTGCAAGAATCTGTGATAAGGTCCATTAGCGGCATCCACAGCCCTCCACCACCATATCCTGATAGTTTTTCAGGATCACCCGCTCATACTCGTCCAGGTAGAGCAACGATATGGGGCTTAGGTCAGTGGGCACACAGCAGGCCTTGGGAATATTGCTGTTCACAGAATTGACCAGCGTCTGTACTATTGCATGGTTGGTGGAGTTGAGGTGGTCTGCTAGAGGGAAAGGGCATTCTCCTTGGCAGTAATAGGCATGGTAACCTGGAGGGGCCACTATCCAGTCATTCCAGCCCACATCACTGAAGTCCACATACAGCGAGTGCCTCCTACAGTATGCTTTGTGCTTCTTCCTCGTCTTGCTGGCCCTCGCTTGCCGTTTCTGCCGTGTGTGGAGCACGTGTCCCTTGCCGTCGTGGCTGAATGTCACCAGCAGAGGCCTCATCTGTGGCCACGAGTCCTTGCTGTCATGCAGCGATCTGCTGACTCTGACATGTTTCTTGTAGTCCCCTTCTCCATCGGCTGGGTGAACCACTTCCACCACAAAGCCGTGGTTGGTGTGGCCCTCCGTGGTCCACCGCAAGACGGCCGGACTTACGTCAAAGCTCTCCCACTTGCTCAGGCTGTGCTGAACCAACCTGGTGTCTAGGAGTCTCGTTATGGGCTCTTTAAAAGGAAGCCCAGGCTTCATAATCTCGTGGATGTTAATGCGGTGGTACCCCATGCTGCTATTGCTGCTACTGTTGGAGGCCGTCATGACCTGCTCTCTGTAAATCCTCAGCTCAGCTGATGTGACAAACTCCTCTCTGGGGATGGAGTTCAGATTAAAGAGGAACCTTTGAGTCATCTTTCCGCCATGACTTGACAGCTCCTCTGTAGATTCTGAAAGAAATGGAAATAAACTCAGTACCCATATACTTGATATACTTTATACATTCAAAGAGTTTTACCCATGTTAGTAGTCTCACTAGTTAACATCAAAGTCATTCCAAAGTTATATTTATGTAAACTAAGTGCTTTAATGCTGTTCAACCATAGAGTCCTCTGAACCTTAATGAATGCTTGTCAGTTAATGTAATAGATTCCAAAATTCCTGTTTATAGTCACAGAGAAAAAATAACCTCTTGCTCTTGACAGTCTTTTTAAAATCCCAAATGTTTCTTTAAAAAAAAGTACCATGGTACTACCACCATAGAAGTACCAATGTACCAATGGAAAAGTTGTGCCAAAGAACCAATGGCAAAAATGGACCAGTGCACAGTAAAAATGTACCAATGAACCAATGTTAAAACGTGCCAGTGCACCAATTGTTAAAAGTGTACAATAGTACCAATGGTAAAAATTTACCAATGATAAAGATGTACCAAATTACCAACAGTAAAAATGTAGCAGTGTACGAATGGTAAAGATGTGCCAATGTACCAATGGTAAAAATGTACAAGTGCACCAATAGTGTAAAAAAAAGAAAAGAAAATAATTAATTTATGTACACTATTATGAAAGTACCATAGTACTTTTCTGGAAATGGTAACACCCAATTTTTGTTTTGTCTCCACTAAATTAATTTGGTCTTCATTCACTGTCATATCCACCAAGCTAAGTTCACAAACATGTCCAAACCTCCATTCTTCATCTCAAAAGTTGTACTGAAAAGCTATTTTTTATTCAAAGAGTTACAGTAACCGCAGTGTTACTTGGTATCTAAAGATGCACAAGAACAAGAAGCATGTGTGTTTAATCAACGTTCACTTGTTTGCAAATGAGGACATTTTTGTGGATGCAGGAATGTGCGGTCCTTGTTGCTTCTCGGTGGTGTTGGTGGCTACACCTGTTACTCATTTTCATGAGGATACAGCACAAACATCTCCATAAACATCTTAAGAGCAGTCTTGGGAATAAATAAATGACTTCTCAATAACAAAACTGTGACTCCCAAACATATATTGTCTGCAGTAGACAACTTACCATCGTGGTGAAAGCTCCTTATAGTATTAGCGCGGCTGGCAGACTTGTCAGAGTCTCTCCCGAGAGAGCGTTTGGCTGCGCCGTGCTTTGGCTCCGCGCTCGCCGAGTACGCGGTGAACAGGTCCAGCATGTAGCGTGGCACCACGGCGGACCTGCTCGGGTTGGGCCTCTGCTCGAGTCCGAATAGGCTGAGGAGTCGCGCTTCGAATGTGTCGAGGGTGTCCTGGGACAGAGGCGACGCGTATTTTCTGCGTCCCTGTTCGGGGACGAGCCCCGCGGAGCACCCGAGGCGCGCGTGAGCGAGGAGCAGCAGTAGCAGGGGCAGCGCGCGCAGCCCAACGGAGCGCATGGTCACCCACCGGCCGCGCGCCCTGCACAACACCCAGGCCGAGCCTCTTATCACACGGCCAAGAGCCAGCACGCGCTTCCACGTCTCCGGTTCCACTCGGCCATGTTTATTGTCCTTTCTTTTGTTCCTCCCCCCACCCTCCAACTATAGATGGAGTCTTGGCCAGCCAGTCATGCTTGACCTTCGTTGCTTCTGCTGGAAGTGGTCATTCAAACCTGAAGAGCACGAGACACGAGCAGAAACCAAACACTCAGTCTCATCTTTTATTTCGTCCAGCGTGAAGAAGCACAATCACACAAAAATAAAAAGCTCTCCACTGAAACATCCATCCAAATCAAGTAAGGCATCCGCAAGGAACAGCCTCGAAGAAGACGTGGAGAAGAAGTCGAGCTCCTCGGTGTGTTTAGAGACCTTTTTTCCAGCTGGGTGTAGCGCGCGCGTGTGTGCGTGCGTGTGCGCGCGCGCTGCCCGGTGAGGAGAAAGTCCAGCAGCACTACTGCTCCACACGCATCCCTGTCCTCTCCCAGACGCACAGCTGACCAATATTTAACTCCTGCAGGAAAACTTTTTCCCCACTGAAAACCTCCCTGTTGCTGTTTCACATCATCTCATCTTCCACTTCAGAGAGTTTACAGATGCTCTGCACAAAACTGCTTCCCACAGCCTGGACTCGTTTTCCCTTAAAGTAGTGTTAACACATGACACTTCCAGACCACTGCATTTATATACAGCACCTGAGTAACTCTGCAGTTGACGTATCAAACGTCTTGCTAAGCTTGGCTTTCCCTCCCCATACAGAGCTCACTGCAGTTTGGTGCCCTGTGTTGACTGACACTCTCTCCCTCTGCTCAAGTGGCTTTTAGTGGCTCAGTGATGTCACAAAGTGAATACAAACAACAAAGGACAGGGAAAAAAACTATTCATACTGTCAAACCAGAATTATTAATGCTGTGGTGAAGGTGCCAATACTATACCCTGTACAGGTTCTTTAACAACAAAGAATATTTTCTCCACTTTCCATTCACATCGCCCAATCATCCACATTAACATTTAAGACTCGTACTAAATGATTACACACACTGAAATCGAGCCCGACAACAGGAATTGATTACATTTTGCTAACTATTTCGACTACAATGGGCCAAATTTGGGGACACAGTGCCAACCAGTGGACGGAATTGAGTATTACATCCTCAATAAATACAAAAGCAACCCTCCACCTAGAGATCCATCTTCCTGTAGCTTTCACATCCAACTCAAAGCTATTACATCTCATTCAGCTAATCAAGAAATACTGTTAGCAATAATTAGTCAGGTGGGGTCAATTCAGGCTAAAGTCTGCAGGAAGGAAGAGGGAAGAGCAGGGTTGGTGAGCATCAATGAGACAGAATAAAAGAAAAATCAATGTTTATTTTATTCATATGCAAGACATTCAAAAATTTATCTGCAGCCACATTCATCTACCACCATGTCTTCATAATGACGGAGGACCACATTGTCATTATTGTCATAGTAAAGCATAGAAATGGGAGACAGTTTGACTGGGACACAGCAAGGCTGAGGGGTCCCCATGGGGTCAAACGAGTGGACCAGAGTCTGCAGAATGGCATGATTGGTCCCATTCAAGCTCTCGCTGAGAGGAAATGGACACTCTCCATGGCAGTAGTTGGCCACATACCCCTGGGGTGCAATGATCCAGTCCTGCCAGCCGACATCTCTGAAGTCAATGTAGAGGCGCCTCGGCTTGCACACATTACTGGGGCTCACAGGTACATAGTAGGCGCTTCGCTTCTTTCTGGATCTACACTGGTATGGGTTCAAAGACACAACCACAAGAGAAGTGGCGAGTTCAGGGATCCACAAGAGACCAGAGTCAAAGTCCACTGGGTCAAGCTTATTGCTCAGCTGGCTGGACTGGAGTACAAGCACCAGCCCGTAATTTCTGCCCGGCTTCCTCCACCATTCAGCCAAGTCCGTCAGGTTGAAGTGGATGGTAGTGCCGTGGGTGTACTGAACAGACTGGGAGAGCAGCAAGCTACGGCTGGAGTCATGGTTCATGCCCTTCAGTGGGGTTCTCAAGACCTTATAGAGGTGCATGCTAAAGACATGCTGACCGGCATGGTGGGACAAGCGGGAAAAGTCTGGTTTGAACTTCAGTTCCAGCTGAGCAAAAGAAAGCTGCTCAATATCCTCTAGCACAGACATGTTGAAAAACAGATGCTTCTCCACACTGTGGCTGCTGAAGTCAGAAATTAGTCCACCTGTTGAAGATAAAAAATAATGACTGGAACTTAACCCATTTGTCCTCCAAAATTGGTATAATAAAGAAAAATATATATACACTTATTGCAGTTCTTACATTCTATTGTAATCTGTGTTTTCTTATGTCTACCTAATTTTCTTATGTCTTCCTTATGTCTTGTGTCGTACTGGGGTGAAAAGTGGGACCGAGTTACCAGGGTCCCAGGTGTGGGGAAGGGCACTCAGAGTCTGGAATTTTATTTTCATTTAAATATAAAAAATTAAATTAAAAAAAGGGGGGGGGGGCTTGTCACTGCTTGTGCATAGGGCCCAGAATTTTGTGCTACGCCCCTGCTACCTAATATGTAAGTTTAAGTGCAAGTTTATATCTTGCAGCTATAATGCAGCAATTTCAATCATGACCCATAAAGTTATCAATCTGGCAACCAATCAATCTTGAATGCATATTGAAAAAATTTCACTCAGGATTTAATTTAAATTCTTATTTTGCAAATGTGCTTGCACACAATTAAATTTGACTTCTGCATTTAATCCATTCATGCAGCAAAACACACACACACTAGTGAACACACTAGGCTGTGAAAACATGTGCCAGCAGTGAGCAGCCCTATCCACGGCACCCAGGGAGCAGTTGGGAGTTAGGTTGCTTGCCTTGCTCAAGGTCACTTCAGTCATGACCTTCCCAGGGATGAACCGGCAACCTTCCAGTAACAAGACCAGATTCCTAACCACCAGGCCACAGCATTCATGCACAGGGTTATATGCATGATTGAATTTACAGTCAAATTCAAAATGAGATACATTTTTTCACTTTGTAAAAAAGATTTTAAAAAACCTTTCGCTCACCCCAGCCTGAAATTTCTGATATAGGTGGCAAACTGTCAAGTGATATCTTGTGGTTAGCTGACTAAATACATTTATTTTATTTTTACATTTTAAAACTTGTGTCTACTGTGGAGTTACTTTGGGGTGCTTGTGTTTATCTTTTTTTAAACAGATTTATACATCTTGTAGTGTTTTACAATTGTCTTCTTGTAAAATGTTGGAATTATTAAGAGAATACATGTTGTATGTTACACTTGATGCTAGCAAGAAATAATTGTATCTTTTACTAAACACCAAACAATGTTGGACTGATTTTCTCGTTTTAATAATTAGCAGCCTATTAAGACCGACTATGCTAAAGTGACACTTTTCAGCCATACAGTTCGGGTTCCACATTTGTGTTCACGTGCAGCAACTTTAGAGAAATCTGCTAAGATTTAAACGAGGACACAAAGCTCACCCTGGTCCAGGACATATCTCACAATGTTTCCCCTCACTCCGTACTCTTGCACCGTACACGGATCCGGTTCAGTGTCCAGTCGTTTTTGTTCCGCCTTCTTAAAAATCCTCCACAACATTGAGGGAACAGGACCCCGACTGGACGGCCTTGGTCGACTCGAAAGGCCCAAAGAACTTAAAAACAAACGCTCCTGTAAGTGCAAATCCTCCGCACTGACCGGTTCAAAAATACCAAAACATAAGAGAAATAAAAAGGTAAAGGCTGCCATGATAAACGCTGAGCATTACTGAGTCAAAAGTCCCGCGTTTGTCCGCTGATCATTTAACACTGATCCTACGCCAGACATGACACCTGATTGGCTGAGAGGTCGAATATTGTTATGCAAATTAGACGTCTTTGAAGGTCGCGTTGGGTCTCGATTAGTATGAACAAAGAAAAAAAAAGCTTTTTTCCCCACATAGAGGTGTCTGTTTTAGGCCTAAATGTTATTTAGATCTTTTAACACCAAATGCCTTGTTGACATTCGTGTCTGCTGTGTTAATTATACCCACATTAAAGAAGTCAATGTCTAAAAGTTTATGCTAACTTAGCTTTAGCATCTAAGTTAGCATAAACTGAAATTAATGCTAGCTCACTGCTCTGTGTTTGGGCCCAGTGCACAACAGTCTGTATTGACTAGAAAGCTGATGTTTCCTCACATCTTCCTCACTGCATCTTTCTAGGGCATGGAGAAACAATGTTTTTCAGCTTTTCAAACACATTCCAAGAGGCAATGCTAAAAGCACTGACAAGACACAACAGATTGATCCATTAGTGTGTTCCTGATAACAGTTTCTTGGCTGAACTCTATGCCTACATTCCACTTGTTGTACAGCACTGAGTGAAAAATAGAGACCAGTGAGGCCTTGAAGAGTGGGTGAAGTTTGGGTTCAGATATTTTACATGATATTTGTTTAGAAACTGTAATGCGCTTATCCCATGTACAGGGATGAACTTTGGGTTGTCTCTTGCATTTTATTTGTGTTCAAATGTCATTTCCACCACAATTACTCAGACATCCGTGTTATCCTTATCAATTTACAAACGTGCAAAGACACAGCCAAAAGGATGTTTGTGTCCAAAGCTGCCTCAATATGATAAAGAGATGACTTGCAAAATGTTAATATGTTGCTGTTGTGTACTCATATCATTATAACAAGGAACACCACAGTCTCAGCAGACAAAGCAGGGGATGAATTATGGACTTACACAAGATATTCATTTGTCACAATCACACTTTGTACCCCCAAGTTTACTCATATGCTGCTATTAGATAGAGTTTCAAACACAGAGGCCACAAAAAAAGTTGTGGTCCACACTCTGGGATACAATGAATAATACCTACAAAAAATGAGTGGGCCTTACTCATTGCAGAGACACAGTCATGATATTTTCCAAGCCTCAAGTTTCACTTGATAAGATAATTTATTCAGTGCTATGGTGGAGTTGTCTATATCATGCTACAGAAAGCCCCCTGTTTTCTAGTGTTTACTGAATGACTGTGCTCTGAGAACACTGAGAAATGATACTGGTGCACAATGAAGTGTTGACACAAGTAAAAATTACCAGCCTTCAGGCTTGATTTTAGGATAAAATATATTTAACACTGTACTATTAAATAATGCAATTCTTTAATTAAATTAAATTAATTCATTTACAACTGTACAATATGTAAAGGCATATTTTAATACTATTTAGTAAATATGACCAATATCTTACCATTCTTAGCCAATAAAATAGTTACATTGTATTTTCAAAGGTTTTCATTTCAAACAGACCTGAGTTACTGAGTTTGAGCAGTTTGATCTACAAATTTGATCTTCCAATCTACATACACTAAACCTCACAGCATTTGTATTCAGTACATTTCTTCAGTAAACGTCACAAGTACATATTTTAGAGTCTTTTAATGCCTGTGTGTAAATGACAAAGATTGTGGACCCTGAATGCAGTATTCCCAGTTCCAGTTACATGTACATACAAAACTCTCAGTTGTAAAAAAAAAAATAGAACATTAAAGGCAAAATTAGGTGCAAAAATCCAAATCAAACTAGCTCACACAAGATAATGGAATATACATCCTGTGCTCTCAGCGTCTGTTGCCCTCACCAGTATTTCACTCAATTATAGAGTGGAGGCATACTAGACATTACATCAATGACACAAACAATCATCTAGTGTCTGCTCCCTTAAAGCAGGGTCAGCCATGGAGGTGGATTAGGAAGATAGCAATCTTGATCACCACTGACACTCACCAGCAGAATGGAATAGTGTGGATTTCAGCTTTACCAGATTTGGCGTAGCTGTGGAACATGGTATAAATGTGGTATACCTGGCTGGTTCAAACCACACTTTAAAGTTGACTTTTCTTACATTTTCTACCCACACTGGGGCATGAGTAACTGTATAAACACATTGGCAAATATTTATCTTAAAGGGAAATTTCTAAATTTCTGCATAAAAAATTAAGATATAAACAGTCATTTGGAGTGGTTTAAAGTGAAACATTAGATTTTAGAGGAACTTGCCCAATTTGTCCACAGTAGTGATAGGAACCAGACATCCAAAGTATGTAGTGCTTCTAAAAAACTATCAATTACATTAACAGATTATGAATATGTTGCCTAATGGCTGAGGCCTTATCTTACAATAGTTTTGTCACAAGGTTTTAGTGTAAAACAAATTGTAATTCAATATATGATAATATATCACCATTATTTTACTATTGTCAGTATTACTACAAGTCGTGGAGTCTATTGTAAGTTTGTGTATTTCTCTACAATGCTACATTTAAATGTACAGTATTCACCTCTTTAATTTCATGATGAGGTGAGGTAAGGGTCATACTATGACACTAACTGTAATTCTCATTTGGAGATTCCCCTTTTACCATTCAGGAGGTCATATTTGTGTCAGTATTTGTTAGCCATAACAATGGCATATGTGTTTAAAGGGAGTTTTTCAACAGCTCTCATGAGTATCCAGATAAACTGATACATAAGACAATAATGTCATAATTTCTATGCTAATCCTGTTACATTATGCAAAGCACTTTGTCACCTGATATGATGATTAAGTGATTACACCACCTGGACAGACTGTGATACTTGAATGGCACGTGGAGGAGGGGAAACATGTTACAGGCCATTTCCCCTTAAAATACTATTACTTTTTTTATGGAGTGTGTACAACTACACTCTCTATTAGAATAATACTATTGCAAAATTCAATAATTGTCAATCTAATGATATAATTAGGTACATCAAACATATTTTTCACTTCATTTTATTGGGACAGCCTCATATATAGCATCAAAACAGGCTCAGCTTAAGGATAAACATAAAACAGGTTTTGTAAACATAAGTTTTAAGTATCGTAAACGTAAATGTAAATCTGTAAATTAAACTAAATTTGTAAATTAAAACAATCATAAACAAAAAATACTGGTTGTAAATGTAATACTTACATTTTCGCTTCTCATTTTTATTTTTCACACGACAAGTTATGTTTACCATTCACAAATTATGGTTACGATAAATTTATTTTTTTGACAGGGGGGTGGGGGGTACATTTACAATACCTGTTTTACATTTACGCTTAAGCTGAGCCTGTTTTGATTCCATACTCATAACTGTCTTTCTTTACCAGTATACAGTGAATTTTCTGAAATGTTACATTAAGGATTTCTATATGTGTAATGTTTTTAAGGTGCTGTTTTAAAACAGTCTAGGTCAGGGGTGTCAAAGTCCAGTCCATGAGGGCCAATGTTCAGCACAGTTTGGTGATTTCTTTGCTCTGACACTACAGTTAAACCTGGTAGTTATCTGCTGAGTTGGATCTGGTAAGTTTGATCAGGAAGATCACCAAACTGTGCAGGAATCCAGCCCTCCAGACTGGAGTTTGATACCTCTGATCTAGGGACTGTTTAGTGCAAATGCACTCATGGTCAAATTAAGTGAAAGTAAAGTAACAAATCTTCCACAGAGATCAAACGTCAACATATTTGAATGCATACTTTGTCTTAATTTACTGAATGTAGGGGGAAAGTGACAGATGTTGCCTGTGCAAATTTAATGTACTTTGTAGTATGTTTAGTTTCAGTCCGTTACTGTTTTCACTTAGAAAATCAACAAAACATGTCATTTCACCAGGGGTATGCAAACTTTTGCACTCAACTGAATGTATGCAACATACAACAGTGGTTTTCCTAATAGGGCTATCTTTGCCTGAGATTTTTAAATGACTGTTTCCTGCTATGGCCTGTTTGGCCATGGAAAACTTTAAAATCCACATCGTTTATGAAAGGAAACAATTATCACTTAGATCTACAAGCTGTCCAGCAATCCACTGAACGTCAGCAGTATCTCAGGCCAAAAGACTTAATGAAACATGTCCTTTGTAGTCTGAGACTGCTGTACTTTTCTAACAATGTTAGTGCTAAACCTCATAAATCATACTTTGTGACTGCAACATGGCTTTTCATTTGAATTCATTATTCATCTTTCTGTTTTCCGAGGCTTAGAAACCTCAAAAAGACATGTCCAACAAATGGCACGCTCCAGTGAATGCAGCCAATGGCCTTACAAACACAAGAACTTTTATGGGGATCTCTTTCAAAGAGAAGACTAGTTGACAGGCTTAAGATATCTGTCTTTTAAATGACTAACTGCAGTGTATCTTTAAAAAATGTCCAGTCCTTTTTCAGGCTAAATTAAGAAGCAGATTCAGGAAAAACAATAGTATGCACATTAAAACCATTAAACTTTTATTCTCAAGGTCTCTTTCCAGTGCCTGATCTTCTGTGAAGATGACAAGTGCGATCCAAGACATAAAGTAGAGCAAGAATGACTAAATAATGAATTAAAGGAAGAATGACCAGGTTTGTTTTTGTGAGTTGCAGTAACCCTGCGTTTAGAGACTAGGGAATAAGTCTTCTGTCTGTGGCTCTGTAGTGAGGAAGGAATGGCATGTCTCAAGCTGAAAAAGAAGGCTGGACAAGCAATCTACATTTCACCACATTGGCTTAGCCACTGGACCTAAGCCGCAACTGTCAATGCATGTGTCATCGATCTCTGCGGCTTGTGCTCTGACTTAGCAGTGGAATTTTGTGGATTTCAGCAAATGTTCCCAGATATCCATCAAGGAGTTACCAGACACATTTTACAAGAAAATCTACTTATAAATGGTACCATTCTCAGTTGTATTGTTTCAAGTTTGTTAAGATACTTTCTGTTCAATATAGATTATGATAAGTGAGATACAGAATCAACCAGAAAAGGTCACATTTAAAAGTAATTTGAGTCAATCTAAAGCTTTTTAATAGTGTGCATGTTCTCATGATATAACATATGACCATAAAGGTGGAATTTAATTTCATGAATCGGTTTCTCCAACCATCACAGAGGAAGCAGCTGAGAAGGTGACTCCATCATTAACACTGCACTATTTTACCTGGCATCTACTTGGTCACAATGCTCAGGCACATGCTTCAGAAAACTCAAATTCAAAAGAGGTGGTGTAAGAATGGGTTCTTTTGTCGCAGGCCGTTGGAGAAAAATGATGGAAAATTTGAGAAAATTTAAATTATATTTCTATTTACATCAAGATAAGAGCTTGACAGCTTGTTCCCATTAAATTGCAGCCAGAAGTTCTCCTGTGGTTACACTTGGAAAAGCTGTGAGCTCATATAATTATACCTAGAGCTAAGCCCATTACACCATCTTTTATTTATCTTATATTTGCTTCTGTTGGGCAGTTTGTAGAGCATCTCATGTTCTTAAAGTTTCAATAAATTACACTTTATTATAGTGAAGCAAAATGTGTGACTGGGTCATTGGAATATCCTTCATAAAGTAATCTTTGGTATATTTTCATGACCCTCTTAAAATGGCTGGTGCCTTAGTCCTGCTAATGGCTTTCTGTGAAACAGTATTTGCAATAATGATTCATCCCAGTGTTCCTGCTTTAGTAGTGTGAAGATGTTCTCATGTGGTTCATCAGGATCATCCTGCGACAGGCTAAACACACACTGTGTTATAAGGACAGTCTTTGCTTCAGCTGGCTTTACCACAACGCACAGAAGCTACGGAGAGCATTGCACACATTCCACTCTAATTGTACACTTGTTGCCTTCAAAGGAAAGAAGCTGTAGTCTAGATTCAAGGAATCTGGGATACAACAATAAGCCACACATCCGTCCAGCCCAAACCCGCAGGCTATTTAAAGATACAGTAGGCTGTACTTTTTTGCCACTAAATGAAGCACCCACCCTTCCGCTACGCTACATATTGGAAACAGATGCTGCTGGTTGTGATGCTCAGCTAAATTCAATGGACTCAGATTTTTTTCTTTTCTGGGAGAACCAAGAAGCTGATTTACAAATGGAAGTAGCATATGCAAAAACAAATTATGAGAGCCTGTGATTGGTCGAGGCAAAACACAGTCTCCAATCACTGACTGTGATGATGAAATTGTATGTACAACACAATGCTTTGATGATAAATTTTTCAAGGAAGTCAGCTATCTATAACTTACACGACTTGCCATAATACCTACATACATGCTATAGAATATAACAACATTTATTATTAAAATATATTTTTTCCAATATTCGTAATATTCGTGTACACCTTATATCATTGCTGTTTGAACCAAACCTTGTATCTGCATTTTTTCATGATCAAAGGACCAGTAGAAATGTTTCAAAAAGGCTTTGATTAATGTCAATTTACACTGACTTCCCATAAACGTTAAGAAGTTTTTTCCTTCACCTGTAAATTTACCATTTTGGAGATAAAAGGTTTTATTCTGAGAGCAACAAGACGCAAAAGTAAACAGAAATATGCAAAAGTAATCTGCCAATGCTGCCTTTTTTGGAAAGGAAGAGTTTTATTAGATAATGTGCCCCCCTGTGTTGCAGTAACAATGTCTTTTAGGAAGGTTTAGTGATAGATGATGCTGATATTGGATCATTAGAATTGATCACAAACTCCACTCCAACTCTTCACTGCATGGAGCTCCAATACTTCAGAGAACAGTTCCATTGATCCACAGCCAAATGCTCTGCCACTTTATGTCCACAAGTCAGTACTTTATATTAGAGATGGTGCTCCTGGTCTTTTGACAATGCTTTTCTATAGAGATTTTCCAAAAAAATTGTGTAACTGAATGCTTTTATCAATTACTGGTGCACCTTCAGGTCTGAAGCTAGTTTTTAAGTGGTGGTGTCTGAAAACATAATATATAGCAGATAAGTGGTTCTGACCTCTGGAGTACCACTGTCATGCACATTTTAGAGATCATCCTGATCCAACTCAGTAGGTATGTAAGTGCAGTTCCAAAAATGTGAATATTGTGGAAAATCTTCATGTATTCAGAATTTAATTCAAAAAGCTTTATATTAATTACATGTAAAGTGACATATTTGAAGCCTTCTTTGTTTTAGTATTGATGTTCAAATAGAATTTCCTCAAACTTAAAATGAGATGCTGGATTTCTAATTTTAATGAGATATAAGTCAAGCCAATTTTCATGATCATATGACCATATCATAATATAGAAAATATGACAGCTTTATGTTTTGATTGTAATTATGAAAACAAATGAATTTTATCATTATATTCACATTTTTTGAGAAACTCTAGTTGTGTGAGTGGAAGCACCACTGATCCCCATGTGCCAGACTGTAGTTTGTTTGTGCAATCATGCAACACTATACCAATAAGAGTCCCTGGGTAAGAGTCCTAATGCTGCATTCACCTGCCTCTGTAACATGACAGTTCCTATATGTCACCGTGCCAAATGAATAAATGTAAATAATAAACTACTGTAATTAACAAAGCCCTCCTGATCAAAACTGCAACCTGCAGAGCAGTGGCCCAGGATTGAGAACTTGGTGTAGGTTTCAGAAGCTTATGAATGCAGAGATGAGTGACAAATGAAGCTCCTCACTCTTGACGCTCATCATTTCAAATGTAGTATAAAGGGTCATGACCTGACAACCTGGAGTAGTACACTCCTCATGTGACTCGAATGGAAACTGCTGTGCAACCCCATGTTAGCTCTAATTTTTCCCCTCCCATTTAAGATGACAGTGGAAGATAAATTATTTCCCTTTCTGTGAGCCCACATTTGCTTCATGTTTGATGTGCTCAGCTGTGTTGTGGGACTACTGTTCAACCCGCCTCTGTAACTCAAGTAATTACTGCATCTGCTCCCCATTAAAAGACCTCCAACTTGATGTTTTGACAAGTTTATAGCCATCGAAACACAAGGATCTAAAAGGTTCATGGCAACATGTTTTGGCCAGCAAACAGCAGTTGCAAATTAGAGGGCAACAGACAATTTGCTTATACATCGGTTAACTCAAATTTAATTTGAAGCTTTGAAAGGAAAATGAGCAGTGGGTCTTTTCTAGCATTTTGCTCAGCAGATTAGCGCAAAATGCTAAAATAATCCTCATGAAGCTCATTAGAACTGACCGGTAATTCAATCACATTTTCATCACCTCACTTCCCAAAAATACAGAAGCCGGTTCTTGACAACAAACACAACCGTAGAGCTGAACGTTTTCAGCAGGTAACAGGCTGGCTGTAGACCAACACATTCCATAGGGCAGTTTTCACATTTAGCCCAGTATGTTCCTGTAGCAAGGGGATGAAAGGGAAGAATTGAATGGGAGGCAAGGATATAATCATTGCTGGCAGAGAAGCTTGTGATGCAACCCATTTTGAGGATTTACAGGCTGGCATGTGGAGACACGTTCTATGCTAAAGTCTACAAATAAGCACTGGAGAGGAGAGTTATACATATACACTACATGTCCAAAAGATTGTAGATACCTATTTATCCAGTGTTGCTTCTGAAATCAAGAGTTTATCCCTCTTTGCTATTTCTGCTAAACTGCTATTGCTACTGTGGCTTAGTGGTTAGCACGTTCGCCTCTCAGCGCTGAGGTCTTAAGTTCGAGACCACATCTGAGCGGAGTTTCCATGTTCTCCCCGTGTCTGCGTGGGTTTCCTCCGGGGACTCCGGTTTCCTCCCACAGTCCAAAAACATGGTGATCAGGTGAGTTGGATACCACCCAAAAAAAGTAAAAAAAAAAATGACCCTGGTGTGTATGAATGAATATGTATGTATGTATGCCCTGGGTGCTTGATGCAGTGCTCCAGGTGAATGGTCACTTCCGGCTGAGAGTACGCTATGCGCGATTGGCTGCCGCTTCTCGCCGGTGTGTGTGGTTGAATGTGTGTAAATTGAGTGCGTTAATTGTAAAGCATCCATGGGTTTGAGAAAGGCACTATATAAATATAACATTCATTCATCTCAACTCTTCTGGGAAGACTTTCTCTAGACTGAATATTAGTGATATACTGACAGCAGTTCTGGATCACTCCAGATTAGTATGTGCAATTCAATGCCTTCAGCAATGTAGGAATGGGAAAGTGGGAAAGGATAATTTTGGGGAATAACTATAACTATTTATTATTAACTAAAATAACTATTTATTAATGTACTGTGTATTAAAATGGACATTGTTTTTCACATATAAAATAACTGACAATGCTAATGTTTTATGTTAAGATGCCTACAATTATGAATCCATCATCTTTTGTTGATGCCCAAGGCTGGATATGATTCATTGACATTTGTACACTGTCCCTTCAGCAGCTTGCACTCTTACACCAGCCCTATAATGAATAGTGCATTAAAATGGAATAGGGGAAAGTACAGCTTCTTCAATGAGTTTTGAGCATGCAGCAGCTTGATCCATGCAAAAAGCATTGTACACAGTGTGACAGCCCATCTGCATCATCCCCCCTCCTTCCTCCTACTCCTTTGACTTTTTCTTTACTCTCCAATTTCTACTGTACGAGAGGCAAATGTGTGTAGCCTTGGGGGTTTAGGCTGGCTGCCAGATTATTTTGTTTAGAAAGACAATAGACCCGATGAGGTCTCAAATTACGAAGGACGAAAAATAAAACGCCATAAAGCCTGTGCAGCTGAGGCCGGGACTTCTTCCTACTGTGTCCATAAAGAAAAACTGTTAGCCAAACAATACTGTCATTATGGAAGGTGTACATGTTCTTGGCACATTGGCCACAGGTGGTTATGTGAAAAAAAACTTCAAACTTTGTTGATGCATGTCCCTCCGCCTTTGGTTAAGAGACATTTCTGTAGTGAGGTTCATATTCTTTCATTTCACTGAGGTTCATATTCTCACAAATCCACACAGACCTGCTTTGGAAAGATTTCTTGAATGTCACATTAGGACTGAGATTACGAGAATTCAGCATTGGGTCAATGCATTGACGAACCTGTGATTGGAATTAAAGGTGTAAGAGGATTAGCCCTGTTTACCAAATAAAGCTCAATTGTTTAATTAAGGCTTTCTGTTTTTGACCTCTTTCACTTCAAAACGTGTTCTTACAAAATAGCAGGAATTACAGCAGACTTTCAGTCAAAACAGGTTTTTGGATGGGGTTACAGGAACTGAATAACAGCTGCAGGTTACAACACTGACAGTAATAATAGTAAGCTACTTTAGAAAGAGTCACAGATTGTACTGTACTGGGACATTAATGGATGTTCTACAATACAAAATACAGAATAGGTTGGCTTGATAAAGCATGTTCTATCCTGTTGTCATGATTCTTCATGTCCAATTGGAACTAATAATATAGTCTGATAGCTGTTTCCTCTTCCAAGGTAAAAGTAATTAGAGTAATCACAGTGAAGGTAACCTAATGTACATTTGAAAGTCATTATTACCAGTTCTTTATTTTTTCATTTTAGCATTTTGCATTTTCTGCAATATATTCAAGCAATGAATGAGCAAAACTATCAAAATACTCCATTCTGTCTGATTCCTCATGCACAGTGTTTTTGTAGCTGCTCACTTGGTCCAGAGTTCTTGCTCATGGAGATGATTTTGAAATGTTGGACAATGTCGCCCTCTGTTGAATTTAATATTTAAGAAAGTTTGGTAAAAGGAGCTGTTTGACATCCATAGTATATAATACTTACATTATTTCATAAGATGACAGCTTAGATATTTAAAAAACACATACAATGATGAGAAAAAGTAAAAAAAAAAAAAAACAAAAAAAAAAACAAAGGATATTTGTTAAGCTTACACATGTGCAATTTTAAAGCTTTTTTTATTGTGGTTCATATTATGGAAAAAAATAAAAATTTAAATAAATATGGTGCTGTATCTAAACAGTAAAAATCTGAAGTATTTCAAGTATTGCTCATTCTTCAGTAAATACAGTTCAGTCACAAAAAAAAACACTTTTATTTTTTAAATAAATATTTTTTAATTTAAGTTTTTATTTTTTTATTTTTAATTAATATTTTTTTCAATTGATTATTATTATTATTAGTCTTTTATTTTATTTGTAAGTTTTTGCCCATTTTTATCTCCTTCCCAAAGTAGTGGTAGCCAATTAGCCCATCCCCTCCATTAGGACTCTCCCCATCACTTTGCAATGTCCCTGACTCTAGGAGGGTGAAGACAAGCACAAGCTTCCTCCGTTGCGTGTGATGCAGCCACCACCTCTTTTCAAACTACCGCTGATACACCGTCACTGGGGAGCCAACGCACTCGGAGGAAAGTGCAGGATTCCCAGTTCTGAATTGACCAATCAGTAGATGCCTGAACCAGCGGACATTACAATGTGAGAGTGATAGGGAGAGTGAGAGCGCCATCTACCCGCCCAAAGAGAGAACGGCCAATTTTTGCTCTCTTGGGCCCCGGGTGTTGATGGCAAACAGCATGACTGGAATTCAAACTCATGATCCTCAAAAAATGCATTCTGACTGTTACATAAACTCATACAAGTGTCATAAGCAGAGCCCTAGAATAATGTAAGATATGGGCCTTCTAAACATATTAAATACTTTATTGACTTTTTAGCTGAATTAAACTTTTACAGTAATTTGTCTCATTTTAAATGCATTTGCAGGCAGCCATAATAGATTAATTTACAGTACCACATCAAAAAAGAATACTGTGAAAAAGTTCATTGTTGTTCATATTTTAATCATCATATTGTATCATCATTACAGGACAGGATCCACATTTCAAGCTTTATTTTGTCTGTTGTTGATAAATTTGCCTTATAGCTCATGGAAATCAGTTAATTATACTTAAACATTATCAACATTACAACAGTAAAAGGCTTACAATAGACCACTTTATGTGTAATGAATATAAAATATATTAGCACAAATGAACTTTTTTATTATGTTCCATTCACTACTTAGTGGAAGAACCACACCAGTTCAGACACTGCTTATTAAGGTAGGTTAATTTGAGTACAACCCCTCCTGGCAGTATTCTGTAGCCGTGCGCCTGTGTGATGACTGAAAGACTGTCGTGCCTGATGCTCATAGAAACATCAGAACCTTAGTGAGTCACAAAGACAAATTTGACCTTTACATCCATTAAACACTATCATTAGATTACTCAGGTAGAAGAGAGGTCACGCATTTCTGATGACTTTTACAGAGATCATCTACACAGTGAGGAAGTGCCATGTGGCAAGCTGGTGACAGCGCAACACAAGAGGTTTTGGTATACAACAGTTTAATGGCATTTGTTTTGAGACTGCATCGCTAGACTGATTGGTCTCTTGGGCAGTTGCTGTGATATCTGAAGCGGTTGCTGGATTACCTGGCTTGTTGGTAATGTCTCACAGGTGGTTTCTATGGTCTGCTGTGGTTTGTAGGTGGTTGGTAAGGTGTATGTTGCTGGTTACTGTAGTCTCCTTGGTGTATGGAAGTCATGAAGTAGAGTGAGGTGTGTGTGTGTGTGTGTGTGTGTGTGTGTGTGTGTGTGTGTGTGTGTGTGTGATCTAATACAATTGTGTGAAAGTGTGGAAAAGAAACTGTGCCCACCTGATGAATAGACATGTGCCCAAACCCAGTAATATACACTTACTGTGGTCTCACCCATTCATTTTATGAGCCAGTCATCTGTGACTGGAAACACCAGTGATGTTCATACATGACATAAAACAGCCAAAACATAACATCATCAAAATATATTTTATGTGCTAAAGTGTGATGCCCTGCGTGATTCATGACTGAATCAATTATGTTTTAGAACTGAAGCCATCTGTGCTATGACTATAACAAAACTACTATACTTGCTGCCTCAGTTAATCTTTTCATCTTATGTGCTTCTATGTCAATATTAATAGATTTGTATGTTGTCTCATTAAAATGTTACCATATTTGAAGAGATGAGTAGGCTGTGTTGCAGCAATATCTTATCAGAGCAGGCTGTCTGTCAGAAATGCAGGAGTAGCCTGGGAGTGGATACTGAGTGAGCATGGTACAGTTTCCCCTCCTACAAAACTGAACCCTTACAGCATGACTCACACTCTCAGCCAGCCTAATGAACAGTTCTGCCATCAACACACCCTGTCCTGTATTTACTGTATGCATCATGACATACACCAATACCAGTCATAATGCAACACACCTGCCACATCATGGCTGTGTAGGAAAGCAGGAAGTCATGTCCAAATCCACTGTATACATAGAAGGCTGCATTTTAAAACTGTTTGATCAGTTTAGGAAGATACACAAAGAGCTGTCAGCCATTATTCCACCACTGAGATATTTTTACATATAAACAATGACCATCTAATTCAACGTCCTGAGATTTTTTTTGTTGTTATTTCACCTGTATACAGAGCCGTACATAAGGAAACAACATAACATTCCTCCAGGACCAGGTGCAACACAGAACTCAACACTTTTGACAACATATGATAAACATGCAGTCTTACAGGACTTATGCTACAGTACAAGCTCTCTGAGTGGACTGATGCACTATTTCAGGACAGGACAAATGTGGAGATGCCAGTACATAGTACTGAGTGATTGACTGGTAAAAAAATTCCAGGCTACATTTTTTGTGTATTGTACAAAGTGCAAAGTGCAGATGTGTAAATATTTCAGTGAGTGGGACAATTTAATGTGATGTGCAGAAGTGCAGTAGTGTGTGGTCCTTGATAGTAAGATGTGTGTGTCCAGGAGTCTGACAGCCTGGGGGATGAAACTGTTGAAAAGTCTAGTGATATGGGTACAAATGCTGCAATATCTTCTTCCAGAGGGCAGCAGTGTGAAGAGACCATGTGATGGATGTGATGGGTCTTTCACAATGCTGAGAGCTTTCCAGACGCAGTGCTTTTTGTAAATGTCCATGAGGGAGAGAGACCCCAATGATGATCTCAGTCATCCTCACTATACATTGGAGAGTTTTGCAGTCAGAAGTAGAGCAACTTCCAAACCAGACAGTGACACAGCTGCTCAGGATGGACTCTGTGGTTCCTCTGTAGAAGGTGGTGAGGATGAGGGTGGCAGGTGAGCTTTCATTGACCTTCTCAGAAAGTTGAGGTGCTGTTGGGATTTATTTCTTATGGAGCTGTTGTTTATGGACCAGGTGAGGTTCTCCTTTTTGGTGCTCTTGACAATCTCTACAGGGAAGCCATTAATGTCCAGTAGATGGTGGTCTCTTTTCGATATACTTAAGTCAATAACCATGTCCTTAGTTTTGTCAACATTCTAAAAAACCTAAAAGAGAAAAGTTATCTTTAGTTTTAATCATAAACTAGAAAGCCATCCACTGTCTTATTGGATTCTAGACAGTTCTTTGCTGCAGTTCTCTCTAAACACAGCTCATAAACTCTGTGGGCCAGTGCCTCCCCCTCAGCATGAGGATTACAAAAATTTACTTTCTTCTCTCAATATAAAACAGGAATCTGACGTTCTGGCAGATTGTCCTTCGCACACCAGCTTTGCCTGTACCAGCCTGTCCTATTTTCATAGTAAGTACCTCGATTTACCACTGTAACACATCTGAAATACTGTTATTAGTTTATTCTGCAGACATCAAATGTGCTCCATTTCAGACACTGCATGGCCTTATAATAGAGTACTGTATTTCTGAATAAAATGTAAATGTTTATTGGTCTACTTTAGCACTAAAGCCCTGTTCTTTAAAGACTGTTAAGCAAAATCAAGCATCTTTCTGATACCAAGTTCAGTCAGTTGTGATTACGCTGATGTACTACATTTACATTCAGTGAGTACTCCCAGTGTATGGTATCTTTACATTCAGCAGAAAAACGATGACCACACTGTCAGCCTATTGTTTCTTTTGTATTTGGATGGGGGTCTATGGTGCAACAACGGATCTTCAATTTGCAGAAGTGAGCACAATGAGCGACACATCAACATGGTCAGTTTGCTTGCTTTTTGTTACTATATGGCTGGTTAATTTAACCTTGGAAAGTTGTAATTCTGTCTGTTGATGTAACATGTACCTTACAGATATGGATGACTGAAAATCTTCCACTATTATACCTACCTTAGATGTAGATGCTCAGCCCCAATATTTTTGGAATGAATATTTTGCTTCTTTAGTTTAGAACTGAAGCTACGAGGCAATATTTATATTATGCATAAATATAGAAAATTCTAAAGGGTTCACAAACTTTCAAGCACCGCTGTACATCTACAGTATGTGGAAATCATGTTTAACATGTATGTTCTTTTAAGCATAGATACTAGTGCATCTGCAAAAATAAAGTGTGTGTAAAGTGACACATTTCAAGCTTTTTTGTTTGTTTTAATGTTGATACTGTGAGTAGTAACTTAAACTTGAAATGAAATATTTTAACAATTTGAGATTCTGATGTTCATGAGCTATAAACCAAACTGATTAACAAAAAAACATGAACTGTCACTTTTTTGTAGTTAATATAAAATTTAGAGGTTTACCTTCTTGAATTCAATTATAAACAAAACCTTTACACAATATTCTACATTTCTGATTTAACACCATGTTTTTGGAAACAAAAGTTTCTACAATACACAGAATACAGACAATCATAAGATAATTACTGTCAACATAGATGTTTTTGTGAAAGTCCACCAAATATGCCCTGATCATCAGAAAACATTATTTGTTATGTTATGGCAGGCAAGGATTTCTGACAACAGTGCTGACTGGTTCTACAAATGGAACCAGCGCCCTCTCATGGACAAAAAATGCAGTTACAACCTTCACCACTGAGTTAAGCTACACAGCCAGTGTGGAAGCAGACAAGGAAGCATCTGTACTGACACCAGACAGCAGTGCAAATCTCCAAGCTTTCAAAACATCTCCAAAGATGGAACCCAAGGAAGTTCCACCAAGTGCAATGACCCCACCAATCACTGTGGTGCCAACATTTGCGTTCACATCCCAAAAAAGTGCCACCAAAGCATTAGAGACTACAGTGGCGGCAATAATTCACAACAGTATTGGGGTCACATCACCAATCATTCCAGAAAAACATCTTCCTACTTTGAGGTCTCCAAAACACATGTTCACTAGTCCTCAATCAAAGCCCACATACACTACTGTTAATCTTCAACCAGAGCATGAATCCACTACAAGGATTAAGGATGAAACTCAATCCAAGGCCTCAGTAGAGTTAAAGGATAAACAAGAGTGCAAAGATTGTGCACAAGCAGAACCATCCACCTCAAAATATGTAAGAATGAATGTGAATTACGAGATCTATGTTTACATTTTGTCAGGGCTGTGTGGAGCACTGTTTGTCACAGTAACCGTGTTGAGTGCTTGTGTGTATAAACACTTTAAGAAAGCACCACGGGAGAACCCACATCTCACCAACCTAATTTTAATTTCAAATCCGGAGTTGTCCTGGTAAGGACAGCAGTTTAAACATAGACAATATTTAGTCCATCTCAATCAATCTCTGATGCACTTCCTCTTTGGTGTGGTTCATTTGTACAGGTGTGAACAAACCACTCGAGTCGTGGTTTTGATATGTTATTGTGTAGTTCAATTACAGTGTAATCACAATTCAACCTGAAGGCAGGAATTAACCAATCACACCATGTTTATATCCAATGAAGATGCAGAATAAAACTATATAAATAGACCAATTGGCATGAAAGCGCCATATGATATGTGGAAAAGAAATAGCTTTTCAATTCTAACAAATCTGATTTAGTAATGATATTAGAAATATAAATTACATTACAAAAAATTTGAACAGAAATATTTAAAGCACCTTGACATACGAGTTTGACCTCTATATTTTCAGAAACTGAAAGATCTGCATATCACAATACATATATCTGAAACTATACCTTTATTACACAGTAAAGGCTACAAATGTTGGTTCAAAGTCTGTTTTAATCATAAAATTGTGGTGTTCAAGTGTATTTAAAAAACATTCACATAGTTACAGACGGAGAACTGACTCCATCTATTAGAGAATTGTACATCATATCAAAATAATTTCAGTTAATTGTTTGCTGTACATAATACTACAGCTAGAAAGAAACGAAGCACCTCATCATGAACTTCCAGCTTGGACAGTCAGTCAGTCAATTCAGAACTAACTGATGACCTGTTACAATGATGAGAATAAACTACTTTTTGTTGTTCAGTACTTCAACAGTTTTCCTGCCATAATGATAATAGCTGTAACCAGATGCTGCCGTTGTCAGTGCAGTGACATACCTGTAAACAACAAAGACCATTTTTGTAATAAGCTTGTATGGATTATGTTCATGCAGTAGAAGAATCAATCATGCCAGCAAATTAGACTCATATAGCTTACTTACCACAGTGACTTCAGCAGGAGACTATCAGTGTAGTGAAAAATGGGTGAAGCAAGTGATACAGCCACTAAGAACAACTGCATTGCAGTGTTGAACTGTAACAGTAATAAACATCTAATCAGTGTTCCCTCAAATCAATCATTAATCATCAGTTATGCAATAAATGCACTAGAGAAGTTGAATGGCTTCATTTGACTAACCACAACTTTAATCTGCACTAAAATACTGATAGACAAAAACATCAAATACTATTTTAGTGAAACTCCAATATAAAACCATCAACCACAAATGATACAGAGTACCAGGTTAATTATTATACCTTGCTTATAAGTGTTGGTTTAAGCTGGGCAGTAGTGTAACATGGGTTGAAGAACTTGCTGAGAGTTACCTGTTGAGAAACAGTTTTGTTGCAGAGCTTAATTTTTTAATATAGCATGAAAATGAAGGGTATTTTTGTTAAATAAATACTATGGAAACTACAAATAATAGCTATGATGTGTAATGTTCATTACTCACAGGAGGAGGAACAGTTTTGTAGCGGACATAAAAAACTGCAGCAATGAGAGCTATATCCCTGGATATCACCAGTGCTGTCAGTGGAACTAAAGACAGAGAAAAAGTGTTTTGACCACATAAAATCAATAAGACAATCACAGCTAATGGGACTCATTTCAAGGATCTATAGGAACCAACCAAATGTCTTCAAAACTCTAACTCAGATGCAGATACAATTTAACCCTTCAAAATTTAAATCCAAGAGTGGCTGAGTGGGCATATTTATAATAATCTCATTAAGCCATTTATTAACTATCTATCTCGCTGATACTTTGAAAACACAAAACAACCAGAAAATCATATAAAAATTAACAAAGAAGTATATAAAAAACAATGTAATCTGGGCCTGGGAACCCACAGACAAGTACGACAACAATGCAAGCTCAGCATCTCGAGTTTAACTGTGAAATCTGAAGAGTGTGAATACTTCAAATGGTTGTAATTAAAATTAGTCAGTCATCTAAGTCTCAAAACAATATGCAGTGAACATTTCATCAAAGGCCTGTTTGGTCTTAACTGGTTAAACAGGCACTACTTCCATTATTATTAATAATGCTAATAATATTATTACGCCAGTGTGTGAGCTAGCATTATAATTACTGTCTAACCTGGGATGATCTGCGCATAAGTCAGGCTGATGTACAGTACACTAATAAGGATCTTATCGGCCAGAGGATCCAGAGCACTGCCCAAAGCTGACTTCTGGTTAGGCCAGTTTCGAGCAATGTAGCCATCCAGCTGCGTTGTGAGAAGAGGATGTTAGGAGCATCTAAAAAAAGTACTTATACATTCACAGACAACATTTTTTACTTCCTAAAATGATTCGTATATTAATGCTGTCTAAAAAACATGCGTCTCCAAAAAATTGACAGAAGATGAAAAAAGCAAAAAGTTTTGAAACACTTCTAGTGGTCAATTTAGCATGAAGTGTATTGTTCATTCAATATAAAGGTGAAGGAAGGTAATAGAAATGCATGGTTTCCATCACAGTGATGATATCCAAAATCCCCACAGTGTCAGTGAACTCACCAAGTCAGTTGCTCCTGCCAAAACAAACAGTCCAAAAGATATATGAAAGTGTTGCTCCATAATCAAGTGACCCAGTACAGGAGAGAGCACAATTCTGGCCATGCAGAGGACGTTGGGGATTGTCCAGGGATTTTCATACTGCAAAGACCAATAAAAACAACGTGTGAATATACTGCATGTCAATAAGGCAGTTTAGAAGAAATAAACAGAAAAGCTTCATTTACCAGCTCTTTAAACTTTCCCTCATTTGATGGAGTAGAGGAAGAGGCACGTTGAGTGGTTTCTCTAGCCCCTGTGTCTTGATCTGGAGATTTCTGGACTTGGTTTCTAGATGTACAGTATCTGTTAGATCCGGACAAAGTACCTGCATGGACAGTGTCACTAAGGACCCGAGTACAGGGGTACAGTAAGCTGTAGTAACAGTTCTGCTTTGGTTTGCCTAATGCATGTTTCGTTTTCACAGCTATTTGGATACATTCAGTCTGCTCTGGTCTGGCCTGGTCGCTGGAGAGGTTCTTACACATGTGGTGAGCTCCTGTAAAGCAGGGTTTGTGTTGTATTCTGTGAATAGACTCTGTCTTTGCTCTAGGTCGCGTCCGAGGTCTCGTCCAGTCCCAGCCATGCTGGTGTCTGCTGGTGACACTAAGCCGAGCTACGTGCCCTCTCGCACAACTTAGCTTAGACAAGTTATGTCTGCAAACTGCTAACATTTGTAGTACAGAACTTAAACCAACTTATCTCACAATGACGCTACTTGGCTTCATTCCTCATCTCGCAGACACACTTTTAGTGTTCGCAGTTTGTCTGTAATAGAGCACACATGTCGCTTAGCGCTCCATACCGTCCAACGTGCTTCTTCACCTCCTGCTCCAGGAACCGCTTTGTAGGTTAAAACCTCGTAAGTTTTACAGCTCGGTTATAGCGCTTAAAACGAGGGACATGTTTTGTCTGAAATACAGAACCAGACTGATATTCCTGCAATTTATTATCAGTAATAAAACAGCAAACTTGTTTAAAATAAACAAATACAAGTTCGCGCATGCGCACTACTGGTATAGGGTTTAAGGTCAGCGCACCAACGAATGACAACGGCCGTGTCCGAAACCGAAGAAATGCTCCTGAGGCGGTAAGAAATTAAGTCGTATTCAAATCTAATGTTTTTTTTAATCACTAGGAGTTAGGAGCAAGACGTATGTATTTTGGCAGCGTTTTGGTGCCTACGGAATTTGTTTGAAATACGAGTCTGCTACAAGTGCTTCTGACTCAATGCTGCCTACGTAGGAAGCAAGGCATCAAGGCTTCTAGTATCAGGTTTCAGACACCGCCAAATTTAAAGACACAGTGTACCTCATGTGGTCTTAAAAGGGAAGTTCACCTTTCATGTTTGAGACCAATTTACCTGTGTATGTACTCTGCAGTGTCACATTAGAAAATTGGAATACCTCGTCCAGTTCATTGTTGTTCATAATTCAATTCAAAATGGTAAACTTATTTTTTATTGTGCCATTTAAAGCTTGTTTTAATGTTGAAGCTTGTTTTAATCTAACATGTGAATACTGCAGACATGTTTTTGCCCAAATCCTCCTTTATATTTTGCTCTCCATACAGTGCCACCACAACCCACAAAAAAAATTATTATTTTTAAATAGTTTTTATTCATTTCTATTTTAATGTACACTAACAAAACAAGGAAAAGAATACATTTACATAAAATACATATGTCCATGAAACAGTTCAAAACAAATTAATTTTGTACATATTATACATAAAATAATACTTTGATGTTATTTGATATTGATATAGTTATTTCCTTAATATGTAAAACAAATAATTTACACATTAATTAAATCACAAAATGATACCAATAAAGAACAATAACATAACATAAAGAACAATAACATTGAATATTTAATTCAAATGGTTTGAAGCTGATATGTTCCCTGTCCTTTTTTTAGCAGGTACCCTTGTTCATTGAGTGCGTTGATGAATCCCTCAAAATCAACCATCTGTAAGACATTGTTTGAATTTAGAATAAAGTCATTTGATGTGTTATACACAATGTAAAATTCTCGTCACCTGAATTTGGAGCTCTTTGGCCAGTTGTCGTAGCTCTGAGAAGTCAAACAATGTTTTGTGCATGCGCTCAGCAATTTTGTTCAATGCCACAACAAACTTCTTGACTTTCGATCTGTTGCTCATCCCGGACCCAAGCTGAGATCGGTCAAAATCCAGCCGGCCAAATTCATCGGAGTAAGTATCTGTCAAACTTGACAAAACAATACAGTACATAAAAAATTAAATTAAAAAGGTTAGCACTGATCTTTAATTATGCGTGTGTGTCAGAAATGAAAGGTGTACAATATATATTGGTTCCTTTGTACAAAAAAGTTTTAAAAAGTGTCCAAATAAAATAAAATTTAATGAACAGTCTTAGTTGCAGATGTGTGAATAGATATAGTTTGTTAAAGCAACTCATTCTATACTATAGGTTTTAGTTATGATAGAAAACAAAAGTTTTAATTTCCCCAAATAAACCACTGTTAAATTACTGAGCAAAACAGACTAATGGCACTTCAGTTAAGTAAAACCGTGTGTGGTATTTGTACAGGGTAAGCAGTGGTTGTGTTACCTGTGTTTCATAATCTCCACCACATCCTCTGCATCACTCTGAGTTGCTTTCTCTCTTAGCTCAAGGCGTGCCCTTGCCTTAAAAAGCAGTAATTAACAAGCAGAACTGAACTGAAGTGCATGAAAGATAAGCAGGCTAAGTACACACAAAAAAGTCATCATCATGTTGAACGTACACATAGCGTTTGACAGGTTTTTACCTCAGTGAGTCGGATAAGAGATTCCAGCTGGCGGGTTGTGATGGGAGTGCTGTCAGCTGATTGGTTCTGTTTGCGCAGTTCCAGATAGAAGTCCTGAAGGACCTGTGCAGCTTCAGCTGAGACAGTGGGGTGCACATAGTGGCGGGCATAACCTACATACTTTCGCAAGAGCTGGTGTGGAATTGGATCAAAATTATCCCCAGGAAGCATCTAAGAACAAAAACACATGAATAAAATTAACATAATTAATTTTTTAAATAAGTTTGAAGCAAATGGAGGTAATAAATAATATTAATAAATGTATTGAAAGCATTTATAAATGCACACTTGGGTTTAATTATAAACATGTATGCACACTGATCTTAATGCTCCCCAAAATTAATATAGTTTACGTGTTGGGTATTGCTGAAGAATTAGAAATAGAATATTGCATGATTTTCTGATCAGTTTTGCAACTGTGATGGACCTTTTTTAGGCTAAGACAAGCATATCCAGTTTTTCTGGGTTGAAGATTGAATGTTGAAAGTACTGTGGCATACTGCCAGCGTGTCATGGGTGTGTTGTCATGTACACTTAACATGGTGTTTGTTTGCTGTTATTAACTGAATATTTCCACTCTTAAAACTAAAGACATTGTTAATATGTACTTCTTGCATTTTTAAAACTTCATGCAATTTGAAAACTTCATGCTTTCTAATCACAGTTTCAATATAAAAATGATTAATCATTTGGCATATGGTTTGTATGTTACCTTGAGTCTGTCTGAGAGAGGCTTGTCTGAAGGAATCTCCAGAATGGAGATGTTGGAGTCCTGGATGCAGTTCCTAACAACTGCAGCACTGCTAACCATGCCTTTTTTACCAGCACGCATAGCCATGACATGTTCTGATAGCATGTGGTCATGGTCCTCATTTGGTGTGTCCAGAAGGATGAAGACAAGATCAAATCTGGATAGCAAGGCACTGCCCATTCTACAGAAGAGATTAAAACCTTCAGTGCAAAATATTTATGCTTTCAGATGATAAAATTAACGTATTGATTTTAAGTACAATCAAAGATATTAGTTTATCATCAATGCTTACTTAAGGTTTTCAGATACTGTCTTTGCCTTATTATAATGGCCTCCTGCTGGGTTGGCAGCTGCAATGATGGAAGTGCGAGCTGGAAGGGTGCACACAATGCCAGCTTTGGCCAAGCTTATACTCTGCTGTTCCATAGCCTCCAACAAAGCCTGGTGCTGACTACCCATTTTGTCAAATTCATCAATACAGCAGATACCTAGAGAGAAGTATAAAATTCAGCTAAACATGCACATTATACAGTCATTAAAAAAAGCTGTTCATGATTTAATTTAATTTAATTAATCGAGAGGAGCCAGCTGAGGTGGCTCGGGCATCTGTTTCGGATGCCCCCTGGACGCCTCCCTAGGGAGGTGTTCCAGGCATGTCCCCCTGGGAGGAGGCCCCGGGGAAGACCCAGGACACGTTGGAGAGACTATGTCTCTCGACTGGCCTGGGAACGTCTCGGTGTTCCACCCGAGGCGCTGGCTGAAGTGTCTGGGGAGAGGGAGGTTTGGGTTTCCCTGCTCAGACTGCTACCTCCGCGACCCGGCCCCAGATAAGCGGTTGATGATGGATGAATGGATGGATTTAATTTAAAAAATGTCATATTTTTACCCATCATAAAT